>JAFFST010047000.1:27942-44454 GCA_022414735.1 Noturus placidus
CACTCAGCCCCCCCCCCCTGACATGTTCCAAATTAACTCGAAATAGTCTCAATTATTTGTGCTTCGTTTGTGCTGATAAAAGTTTCGTTTGTGCTGCTTTCGTTTTTAATATATTAAGCATTTAATTATTGTTCAGTGACGTCACCAGAATCACACATGCTCCAGCACAAACGGAGCACAAACGATTGAGACTATTTCGGGTTAATTTGGAGCATGTTGGGGACCCCAGAATGACCTTTGAATATTCTGTTAATATCTCCTGAACCGAAGCAGCACAAAAAAAAATATTTACGGCACAAACCAGCACAGATGAAGCACAAACGATTGAGGATATTTTGCTGACGTTTTGCATTGCTGGGGGGCCAACTTCACGCATTCTAACATGTTTCACAACAATTTTATTTCATAGCAACTATTCCCTGTCAGCATAGAGCAGCATGGAGATGCCATAAAAATGCAGGTCATTTTGGTCAAGTTAGTTAGCGTATTTTTAAAACGTTCTGCTGTTTTCACAGTTATAGTTTGTTCAGTCACATGGTGTAGTTCTCCTTCTGTTTACATCATATGACTATAATCATATCATGTAGAAAAGTAGTATTCATTTCTAACACACACACAACAAATATACAAACTGACCTTAGAATACTCACAAGTTAACTGTGTAATAAAAATGAACTGCTGTGTATTGTTTTGGCTAACAAACCTTAGATAGACATGAGTGCACATGAAACAATGGCACAGTTCATTTTACAACCACAGCTAAAAACACTACTGGCCAACAACTTCAATTAGTTTTCGCTGCACACTTAAGCATGAAATTAATTACAACTTGAAAGAAAAGTTGTAACTTTATAGAGCAGTGGTCAACAACCCTGTTCCTGGAGCTCTAACTTCTTGAAGACTTCCCACTTGACCATCTAATCATTGCCTTAAGAAGTTTTTGAGCCACTAAAACAGCTGTGTTAGGTTTCTGTTGGAGATGAAACCTGCAGAAGGTAGATCTCCAGAAAGAGGGTTGGTGACGATTGTTATATAGGATACCATGTTTTATTACTTGTTTATGACACATCACAAAGTAACTTCAACTCAACCATTTTCTCCAAACAAAATTCCATTTACACAAATGCACATTTTCAACTTTGATTTTCATTACCATTGTTCACACCAATGTTTATTTGCTTGCTAAATGTATGTAGTAATAGTTGGACAATTTATCCCAATTTATTTCATAATAGAAAATGAATAATGAAGAACTTTACACATAGACCTCCTCTTCTGTCCTTTTATTCCATAGGAATGCCCTGTTCAATTCATGCCCTGCGTACTTTTAATACTCTGGGCATGTTTTAATTCTTGGCTAGGCCTAAACCATATTTCTTTATAACCCTATTTCACGGTGAGAATAATTTTTTTATCGTCACCTTTCTGTACTATGTGAAAAAAATAAATAAAAGCATTTGGGAATGCACTACAACATCATCATCCAAATACAATACAACACAACAATTCTGTCAATAAGAATATCACAAATTAATAATGAACAGATATTGCATGTCTGTTAGCAAATCATTTGATGCCTCACAAGCAACAAACTACCATAGTATAGTGTTAGTTAAAAAAAACAGCTATTTTGAAAAGATCGACACGTAATCGTAATGTCGGCATGGTGGTGCAGCAAGTAGCATTGCCGTTTCTTAGTTCCGGGGTCAACGGTTTAATCCTCAGCTGTTTGGATTTCCTACCCATGTCCTTGAGCATTTCCTCCAGCTTCCTCCCACCAGTACAGTAAGTGGACTGGCTATGCAAAATTGCCCCCAAGTGTGAATGTGAGCATGCATAATGCCCTGTAATGGACTAGTATCCCATTCAGGGTGTGTCCTTGCCAAGCGACCAGTGTTCCCATTATATTCTCTTGATACACCGTGACCCGGACCAGCGTAAAATGAACATGAATGAATGAATGAATGTACTCATAACAAATTGGCTCACTATTCATAGTTATAATTTACAATTACTAAACGTTGATGTGTTTTGCACTTATGCTTGGCCCACATGTTAAAAGCAAGTATGCTAGTTGCCAGTGCCATTTTTCCATTCAGAGTAATTTCACAATAAACAGTCTCAAGTTGGTCTATCTGTTTGGTCCCTTAATAAATAAAGACACCAATGGTTTTTCCACACTTCCATTTGGATGACCCTACAAATGGCTGCCATGAGCATTCTCCCTTTATTCCCCTGCATAGGCCTCGAATATTTCATCTGGACCACACTGAAGAGCTCACACATATTTCCTTGCTTTCCCAAGACCTACATATGTTCAGTTGCCTTACTAATCCAATTGTCTGGCGTCTCTATTTTAGTTATCTTATCATTTCTGTTACAGTTTCTACATATGTATATTATCTTTCTCTGTATATGTGTAATTCACTGCGCATCATGTTTCCTGTACTATCATTATACCATCAAGATGGAGACCATGAACAACCTCCAGAATAGACAAAGTTATCAAACTCCTATATATTATAGGACAAAGACAAACTAAGAGTTAGGTCCAAGCTCGTAGACTCTTAGATGGAGTACGGCTAGGTGGGGGGTGTGGGGGCTAATCCACATAAGTAGTCTTTGTGTTCGTAAACCTTGTTTCTGGCCTTGTCATCTCTCAAGCCAGAAGATTAGGATGAAAGAGAGCTTTAAAGATAAGCTCCCAAGTTCTCCAACATCTTCATCTCTTCCTTCCTTAACAAATGACCCTACATCTGCTTCCACCTACATCTTCATTCTTGCAGGTATTAACTGTGCTGAGTTTAGTATTAGGGTGAATCATGCTATTCATTGTAGAAAGACGAACTTCACTGTACTGTAGATAAGGAGCTTCTTTGAAATGATGCCTGCTTGGAAGAAACCATGATTAAAGACTGTGTGGACAATTACTGGATATCCATCAATCTTTCAAACGCAATTCTAATGCTTCCTGAGTTATTTAAGTGGTTTTAAGCTAGATTTTTATTGGGAAAGTGACACTATATGAGTCTATCTGTGTTTTCAGAGAACATCTATTGCTTCCTGGAGGCCTACAGGCCCACTGCTGAGAGTTCCCTCTACGTCCTTGTGCTTATTTGGTGTCCTTTTTCATTTTATTGGCCACTTAAAGATTGTCAAACACTCTTGTCCAGGTGTAAAATTGCCTTGAGACTCTATAGTTGGTTTTGAGGGAGTGTTTTTACTGGCTTTCTGATCCTAAGTTCCCTTTCTAGCTACTGGTATATTTTTCATTTAATACAGTACTGTGCAAAAGTCTTAGGCACCCTGTATTTTTTTAAGTATAAACTTTGTTATAGATTTTTTTTTTATGACTTCTACATTATGGAGTCAGTACAAAAAACATTTTAGATTCCCAAACATTAGTTTTTGTTACAGAAAAATGTTTGTATGTCAGTAAAGAAAGCAGCAGATTACCCAAGAGGACACTTTTCTGGCAAAAAACACAATTAAGGCTGTTGGATTTTAATGAAAAAATAAGAACATTTCCTGTCCGAAAAATGACTTCTGCTAATTTAATACCTGCCCTTTGGTTGTACTAATTTTTGCATGCAATTACAAATTACTATGGCAAGTCCCTGTATTTTGCCTCAGATTCCATATTTATTAAGGAAAGAATGCAAAAGAACAAGAACAACACTACTGTATTTTGCTCCATATTTAAAAAATGTAATGCTCCATATATCCTGTTAGTATGTTTCACATTGTTTCACACTGGGTTTTTTAGGTGTTGCATGTTTACACATGAAGACCACAGGCACTTGATTTGATCATTTAAGAAAGGAAATTCACGTTAATGTTTTAGCTATTTTTGTATTTTTTTAAAGATTTTTTACATTTTGGTTAATTTTCATTTCCACAGATTGAGAACTACATCAAAGAGAGCATGAAGGCAGAGCTGGCACAGTTACAGCAAAGTGCAGTCCACAATCGCACGGCAGCCATGCTGGAAATGGGAACCAATCTTCTCTCCCAGACAGCCGAACAAACGCGCAAACTTACTGATGTTGAAACACAGGTATCTTCCCCCTGTGAAGCTTCCCACACAACACTTACTAAGCTATTCTTTTTATTATTATCTCTGCAGGATCGCAACTAAAAAGCCAAACTAAATACACAAATCACATGACTTGTCTGTTCTCCCTGTAGCCATGGTTTGTACTTATGTTCCCACCATTATTGATGTTTTCTGCGAATGTGAATGAGACACGCAGGAATATGGTCATGAGTTGATATTGTTGTTTTTGTGAAACGAAGAGTTTTCTCGAGAGAACCAATGTTCTTAAACACCACTCCGTGTCCAAGGAACAGCAGTAGCTAATTTTTTCCTGTTTATGACTTCTCTACAGGTGTTGCTTGTTTAATGCTGGCCTACTTTGTGGTTATGTGTGCTATATCATTATTGTCTGGCTGTACTTCTTCGCTGTGACTTGAAATTAGGTTTTGAATCAGACATCCAGGCTGGAGATTCAGCTGCTGGAGAACTCACTGTCCACGAACAAGCTGGAGAAGCAGCTCATGGTACAGACCAATGAGATCAGTAAGCTCCACGATAAGAATGGGTAAGCATAAGCACAAATCATAAACTAATTCAAGAACCCTTGCCGTTTTAAATAGTGTAAAGACTAATATTAAAGGAATGGCTCACCGTGGTGTATCACCGTTATGTCTGTTTTCTGTGGATTTCACAATCAGTTGTCGCAGATTTCTACAATTCTGATTAGAACGGACTTTTTTGTACATTTGTGACCCGCACTGGAAAATGATGCCCTGGAATGTTTGAATCGGATTTCTAGTAATAATAATGTTTCATACCCAAAAAACACAAATTGCAAAATAGAGCATTCAATTCTCAACAATTCAATAAGATCTGAGACAGTTATTTGATCTCATCCTGTGCAATTCTGTGCAACCTGCCAATGGATGAAAGACGTCTCCTGCCTTTCAAAGCACTTTTAAAGACATATGTTGTGCATTCAATTAATTTGATATGTGTGCTGTTTCGATAGTATGATAAAGTGTAGATTGTTAATTGGTCTGATGGGACTAATCTCTCATCATAAGTATGTAAGCCTGATTCTCAGTTCTATCAGCAGAGCTACCCAGCTGTATTTGGGGGTGCGGGGGGGGGGGGGGGGGGGGGGGGACGGTTGTGCATACTGAACAAAATTTTCATCATAAGTATCACAAAGATTAAAAAAAGAACATAGTTAGCTACATTTGTATTTTTTTTTTAAATGTTGTTCTCCATGATGATGTTAAGGTATTAATACTCTCCAGGATGTCACCGTGCAGACTTTGATATCCGTGTGTTATTTTCTGTTGACTAATCCCCAAATGTATACGATGAAATTTGGATTGCTTCTGCCAGTGTTTCAGTCATGGATACTGAGGAAATTTGTATAAATATTTATACACCTATTATAGCCACGTTAAATCAAGTTAATCTCTTATGGTGTGTGAATTATAATGCAGAACAATCGCAACAGAGTGTGGACAGCTTCACACAGCTGCGCTCTGTCCTAAAACACTTTCCTACACTTTCCCTGCTGTCGCCAGCACCTCTCTTGATGTCTCTCCCTTTTCGCTGTCTTTCTCCTCACTGTCTCTCTGTCTTCAGGTTTCTGGAGCTGAAGATGCAGGAAATGGAGTCGAGGCACAGGGAAGAGCTGGATGTGCTGAGAGAGGAAAAGGGCAATCTACAGGCACTTGTGGTCAGGCAGAGTGGTGTGATCCTTGAGCTGGAGGTCCAGCTGGGCAAAGCCTCAGGCAACAGCACAGTGCTGCAGAAGCAACAGCAGGACCTGATGGACACAGTGCACAGCCTTCTCAACCTCTGCTCCAAGGATGGAGGTACGGAAACGCTGCACAGATCAGCTCTGACTTTCTGATTTCCCAAAATTTTACGGTGAAATGTAACAATGCGCATGTACATTGTGGAATACTTGTACATTCTTTGTTTTAGCTCTGGTTTGGAAATTGGAGTAAGAGTAATGTATGCTTCTATATGCTTATTATAGCATAAAAATGAAGAGCATGCGACCACTATATTTACACTAATTACCGGTTACTGTATAAACAATGCACTATTGTTTGTCAGTTGTCATTGTTGTGTGCCACTGGCCAATATAGTGCTTACAAAGTTTGTTTAGTTCAAAAGAATAACAATTATGATTTCCTCACCCCATTTCCTTGAGGTTCACTTTAGTCAAGTATGTGGCACAACAGAAAAGCGTTCACTGTGTTTAAGTGAGTCATTCATGCCTGGGAGTCCAAAGGAGTAAAATTGGCCATGCTATCTGGGTGGGAGGAATGGCACACTCTCTCCTGTGTCAATCACAGCAATACTAGCCAATTTAGGACAATTAGCTCTTTCATCAACTGGAGTCTGCAGCCTGGAGATTGCTAAGGATGGTACTACTTGAAGTACCATGGAAATGGTTTTGGACCTCAATTCCACATGGACATTCTCGCTCTGGTGCTGGGACTACGGTTGCTGCGATGTCCTTGGGACTGCAATTACCACCTACAATTTTGCACTCAATTCTGTCTCCTTTAGTGAACAGTGGACTAGTTCAACAATGACTTCATATAAAAAAACCATAATGAACTTTCCTTTACTTTCACACGGGTTCCCTTCTGAGTCTGGTTCCTCTCAAGGTTTCTTCCTCATGTCATCTTAGGTAGTTAATAGGGATAAATTCACACTCAGGGGCGCACGGTGGCTTAGTGGTTAGCACGTTTGCCTCACACCTCCAGGGTCCGGGGTTCGAGCCCCGCCGGGGCCATGTGTGTGCGGAGTTTGCATGTTCTCCCCGTGCATCGGGGGTTTCCTCCGGGTACTCCGGTTTCCTCCCCCAGTCCAAAGACATGCATGGTAGGCTGATTGACGTGTCTAAAGTGTCCGTAGTGTATGAATGGGTGTGTGAGTGTGTATGTGATTGTGCCCTGCGATGGACTGGCACCCTGTCCAGGGTGTACCCCGCCTTGTGCCCGATGCCCCCTGGGATAGGCTCCAGGTTCCCCGTGACCCTGAAAAAGGAGTAAGCGGTTGAAGATGGATGGATGGATGGAAATTCACACTCTTAAAAAGGCCCAAGCCTTTAGATACTGCTAATTGTATATGGACTGTATTCATGCATATTTCACCTGGTTAGCATGTAGAATGTGTTAAATTCATACATGTTTAAATAAAATGAATATTTTCCTAGTCCCAGAAGATAAATAAAAAAAATGACATTATCCTTCAAAGCAGGTGGTTGTGATCAGACACTGATACTTACTAAGGAGAGGAATACTGCAGTAGTGTTTATGTATTCAGTATTTTCCAAATACACAGAGAAACCAGGGATTTTACTTAGCCAAGCAAATTGCCAAAACTTTAAATGGATCAGAATTATTCTGCACCTCTACTCTGTTGAACAAATAATCACAGTAACAATACCTTCTAACAACTGCACAGAAGTAGAAAATCCCTGTACAGTTGTTTATTATTTTGTACTCAAATGAACATAGCGCATTGTTATATTTGATAATGCACCTGCAGGCCTTTGGAAAGTGAGTGTGATAGACAGCTGTAATTCATCCACCACAAATAGAGGGCCCTGTCAATACGTTGTCTTTACTTTCAGTGTTGACTTTTTTATCCTTCTATTAGCTGACAGTTTGAAAGTACTGTTGCTGAAAAATACACAACGTGCAGCTTAATTTCTCACATGCCTCCACATTGCCCAATCCCAGAACCCCCCCCAAAACACACGAATGTAAGTCCTTTTCTACATATCAGAATGATAGACTGAAAGACTGACATACAAAAAAAATAGAGAAAATGACACACAGAAGAATATTTTGAACTTGTATTCATGTTGATGGGAGATAGCTAGTGATGTGTGTAGTCACTGCTGTAGTTTCATTCATTTTTCTTTTAATTAAGGTAAGAACTTTCATCCCTAGTCACTGCTAATCATTTTCAAATATGTTCGGTGTTATCTATGGGAAGCCACCATTGTCAATATCCACAAAATAACAGTAAAGTTTGTAGAGTATTATATATTGATAGATATTATATGATGTTTGTTAGAAAGTATAAAATTAGCAAATTGATAATTCATTCGGAAACCAGAAAAAATTCGTTGATGCCACGATGTGTTGTGATTGGCCAACATTTGTTTTTATTTTCACACTTGGGGGGTTTAAAATCTTGGGGGTCACACTGGCTTAGTGGTTAGCATGTTTTCATCGCACCTCCAGGCTTGGTGATTTGAATCCTTCCTCTGCTTTGGGGGTTTCCTCTGGCAGTCCAAAGACATGCATTGTAGGCTGTTTGGCATGTCCAAATTGTCCATAGTGTGTGAATGTGTTTTTGATTGCTTTCTGTGATGGGATGTCATCCTGTTCAGGGTGTCTCGCCTTATGTCCTGAGCTCCGTGGGATAGTCTCCAGGCTCCCCACGACCCTGTGTAGGATGGATGGATGGATGGGTTAAGAGCTTATTTAGGAGTGTCAGAAACGTGACCCTCAATAATTCTCACTCTGCCTATACCTATGAATTAAGTGTAGATATGATAGCTCTGAGTGTTTAGTTAAATACATGATTTTTCATATAAATTTCTTATAATGATAATGAGTCTTTATTGGTCACATATACATTGCAGCACAGTGAAATTCGTTTCTTCACATACTCCAGTGTGCAGTGTGCAAGGAGCCTACAATGCACGTGTGTGTGTGTGTATGTGTGTGTGTGTGTGTGTGTGTGTGTGTGTGTGTGTGTGTATCTATACCTATAACAGTTCAATTCTAGCTGAATTAGATATATTGAGATCATAATTTAAGTCTAAATATAAATATATCAGGGTGCCAACAGATGACCCATGTTTTGTTCACCAAATTCAGTGTGTTTAGATGCAGTTGTGCAAAATCCCAAGCCTGTACAAAGACAGCAGCTTTTTTTTGCTGTGCCTCATGCAGCTGATTATCTCATTGGCTATGCTTGGAAAGGTCAGCGACAATGGGGTCAAAGTTGAATTCGATTCTGAGAACTAGACAACTTTGATAAGATAACTTTGAAGTAGTGGTAAAGCATAACATTTAGGCAGTGTGCAAGGCTAAACGTGATACTCTCTCTTGGACAAGCTTTTCCATTTTTTCTACATGATCGATCGTTTAAAACAAGAAGGTAAACAAAAGTACATAACCCGCATTTTTAACAAAAAGTGCAGAAAACAGACTTCTTTAAAGACTGCAGTATTGTGTTGTAACGGATGGAGCTCCTCGCGCTTTAGCACATGCTTCTGCTCTTTAACAGTTGATCAAAATGTCAGTAAGACCCGTTTGCATTTACAGGCTGAGCCTCCATTATGACTGTATATGTGTGCGTATATATTCGGTCATGGTCAACTTATACAAGTTTATTTGTAAAAAAAAAAAAAAAATTATACAAAATCTACATATAATATACCTGGCTGCAATCACAAGTTAGCTAATAACCACCAACTAACTGGTTTGCTATAGAACAGGACAACAGATATTTAGAGACAGTAAAGACATTCAATTTTGGATACAGAGTATTTCTTGGATCTAGACTCTGGATTTTGAGAATAGTGCTATTGGCATTCAGTGAAATTCTCCTGAGTTTGTTGGCCTACAGAATTCCCTATTGAATATTGAAGCCTCAAATTTCTCCAAATTCAACAAATTCCCCTTTCCACACCCACACTGGTCTAAGGATAGCGATTTCTCCCTGGCGGTCAGAGCTGATCTTACGGCAACTCCGACTTATCTAGCAAACGCATTGTTTCATTTCCCCCCACTGTAACCAAGGCTTGCCCTTTTCACCTTACTTCTGCCCTAGATCTCAGTGGTCACAGAAAATTTACCCTGGATGTCTATGCTGGGACTGGCTTGAGTGCAGAGAAATTACAAACCTCTGGGCACAAGTTCCACTTCCTGCTGGGAGGACACTGTGAGCAAAGCTACTTCCTGTTGCTCTTTCAGTCATTATGACATTTAGCTGACACCCAAGTGACTCTTTTAACCAGACGTCTGCATTTTTGTCATTACAAATGAGACCACAAAGATTCTGAAAAAATACGATGAGAACTCGAGACTTTGTTGCCGGTGTGTCCTACTCAAGTCTTGTTTTTGTTTTGTGTTTACAATTCTAACACTGCAGTATACGAAACCTTGTATGTTATTCTGGACTACACTTAATTAGTATAGTTAGGTGTGGAATATTTCTTTTGTGGCAGAAATACTGTATGATTCTGTACTGTCCTTAAAGGTAATCGAAGTAACTTAAATAATGTGCGTAATAGGATTAAGAGGGAATTAATTGTTTAGAATTGGCCTGTTTCTGTTTCATTTTTGCACATTTGCCTTTATATGGAGCAGTTTATAGCTTTGAGTCCACTATAGAGGTCACCTTCCTCACCTCTGGTTGAATTAGTCAAACCTTAATGAGTCCAACGGGACAGTCTATGCTCTTGAGGTGAAAGGGAAGGTTCCAAGGTTCAGACTACCCTGGCACCTTTACTGCAATTTAAAACTGGGTCAGGGGTTCTTCAATACGGAGAGCATACATTCATTTCCTACCCAAGCCAATCATTAGAAATGTTTGGCAGATAATATCGTAATGTGGGGTCTGCATGAATTAGTCCTTGTTTCCAGACTAGAAAATGGCTGAGTTTGAAAATGTTCCGTGTATTATTGAAGGCAGATGAGCATAAATAAAAACGTTGGTAATAAAAATAATCCTCATGTACAGCTATTGTTAATTTTTCAACTTTCAATTTTTTTTTTAGTAGCTTTTAAACGTTTGTTATCCTCCCTATGGAAGTTTGATCTGTGATTGCCAGATGAGCTCGTCTATGTAGCACACTTATCACTTCTAAACATATTACAAACTCTGGGAGCTAAATCGTCTTTTAATGGTAACTGATCCCAGTTCTGGGCGGCTGCTACGAATCCCTCACTGCTACATATGAATTTATTTTTTCTGCGCTGTGTTATCGCACCTAATGAATAGCATCAGTCATCTTTGATTACCAAAAGCCTCGGCTCTGCAATGTATTGTTGTTTCAGTCACTGGGTTTAGTTTTCGAGAAATATATTGCACCTCAGCATGGTACTTTTCATGGCTTTTTAAATAAATGTGTCTGAAATGAAACTGTTAGATTTTGGCATACTATTACTGAGATGCTTTGAGCCTTATGTAATGTTCTGGTTTGCCAAATGAATTGGCTACAGTTAGTCATTACCTCTGCGCTCTTTTTTTTCCCTTTTCAGTTTAGTGTCAGCTCAGTTGCTGGTATGTTTTCATTGCTCATCTGATATTAATACAGCCTCAAATTCTCCAGCCATTTGAGTGTCTGGGATGTCTGGCTTATATTGACCATAAACAAGATTTGCTCTTGCTCGCCTCATTTTAGTCTCCGTTTACTTAAGGCATCTTAATTCTTTATAGGAGAGTTTTAGAGCGTTTTAGTTTGCTTGACTAACGTCCTGATTTATAGTACTTTTTCCTGTTTGTACTTTTCACAAAAACTCCCCACTGAACAGAAGTCCCTACTGAAGCAGCAAGAATTCATATGTAAATCGAGAACAGCGTATTAATGTGTGACTTAGTGCCAGGACACAAGCTGTTTAATAGTTCCTGATATTTAATCGGTTAATGCTAAGTGCATCTTCATTTTCCTTGGGAATCCCTACTGCTAACATGATACCATTTTGTGAGTCATAGCATTTGGTTTAAAAATATCCTTGGTTTCTGAATAATTATAGTGTGTTTATTTGAGAAAAATCTTTTGGGATGCATTTGTGGTTGTGAGTACACTTTTGCAATGAGCTATGTCAATAAGTCTGAATCCAGATGTTACTACACAGTGAAAAAGTTTTGTTGTTTAAACTTGTGGTGGCACGGTGACAGACGCACACATTGATCAATAACACCTGTCAAAAATGTCTACACAGCACCTAGCAAGAATGTTGGAACGTTGACCTTGCACATGCCTCATCAGAGATATCACGTTCACTAGACATATATATATATATATATATATATATATATATATATATATATATATATATATATATATATTCTTATAGACTGCGTTTGAATATCTCTTTAATAATTGTTTTCTCATTAACATATTATTTGTAATGTTAGTTGCGGTTATAATGATCATTGTGGTCAATCAATAAATTATTAGAAACGTGTTATTAAAGGCTTTATAACTATCACGCACAGCTGGTCAGGATATTGAAAGGGAAGGCGAAAACAGATCTTTACTACGCGTGAGTAAAGGACCTTCTTTCTTTCTTAGTATAGTTAGGTGTTAAATGTTTCTACAATCATGTTTGTACTGAGTTTTTGACACCTTTAGGCTTGATCTTTAATAGCACAGTCTCATCATGTACACATAATACGTAACACAAACATAGCATTGCTTGTGCTTCCTAATTTGGTATAAGTCGACTGTTTGAATGTCTATAATCGTGCTGTAATCATACTATATTTCACATACGCCTTCTCAATAATAATAAAAAAAAAAAGCCCAACATGCCATGTCAAATATGGCAAAAAAATCTTATTTACTTGCTTATTTATTTATTTATTTTTCTTGTAAGCAAGGGAGGGATTAATCCCTTCTAGCCCATTTATACCAGCCATCCAGACGCCATTATCTTCACTAACTATTTAACATCGTTTCCCATGAGCTTTAAAATACTGCTCCAATGTGAGCCCAAGTAGGAGATCCATCTGATGGACAGGCCTTATTCAGCCACAGATGAGACATCCGCAGGTACACTGCATACTCAATGGGCATGATCTCTCTAAGTGTTTTGTATCTAGCAATAAATTGCCATCGGAAAGGTCTGGCTTCTTGTTTTGCTAGACTCCACAGCATGCAGTTATACTCTATGAACCTGTCACTGCTGGAGATTTTTGTCAATGATACTTGGTTCTTTCACAGTGAGGCAGCTATTATAGTCTTTCTCTTGAAGGTCTTTCTACCGCCACTGCCCACTGCCTCACTCCAGGGATCAAAGCCAGGCCTAAACACCATCCTGCTCTGCTGTGACATCTCTTCTCCCAAATCAGCCCCAACAGTGAAAACAAGGGTGTGAAAGCTGAGTTGGACTCTTTAGGCGCATTAGCGAGAAGAAACGGGAAGAAATTTCAGAGATATAACCAGGACTTGGCGTGTAAATATAAACCACTTGTTATAACAGGAACTTGAAATTTATAGCTTGTAGTATTTTGTCCGCAGACCTTTGCTTGGTTTCAAAATATTGGCAGGAGTAATTATGTGCAGATGGAGGGAAAGCCAGCTGCAGGCTTTGAGAGGCCTGACCGAGCCGGACGTTTTCTCATTCGGTGCAAGAGATCAGTGCTTTGATTAAAGAGCGTTCACACTGGAAACATGTCACTCACTGCCACTCACTGGAAGATCTTATCGATAAAACACCAGAGAGCTTTCCGGTAGATCCGAATACAGTGTTCTCTATTCACTTCCAACATGCACATTTCCTCACTGTGGACGTTTCAATGGGAAAAATTCGGCTGTATTTTGAATTTCAATGTGTATTATTTATTCTGTTATCTGAGTGAGATTGGATACGCTTTTCTTTAGTGGCTAGAGCTTCAATTCATTCCATCGCCTAAAACCATGTCTCGAGAAGAACTTTTTGTACTATCACTGCAGTCCAATGTCATAGTGTTTTGTGTTTTGTCTTTCCAGTACAGGAGGTGTGATTTATTTGTGCATGTCTAACCAGAGATGAAAAAAGTGTCATATGATTTGAAACACATTCTATCCTTTTCCCATCCTGAGAAGCAATACATTCTGAACACTCCGTGCCAATCACAACCACGTATAGATGTAATCCTTGCTGGATGTATTTTCAGAAAATGTTCTCTGCTCTTAGTCCATTGCATTGCATTATAAAACCTCTGTTTTCATATTCACATGGGTATTACAAACCACAGTTGGCACGAGCATAATAGAACTCATGAAAACGTTCATCACCCGCCGCTTTATAGTAGTATATGTACTGCAGAATATTAGTCAGTCAATTGTTCATCTAGATTGAATCTTGTTCTGTTGAAATGGAAGCACTTGTGGTGACAGATTGTGTGATAGATAATAAGACTCAATCACAGCAGTGAAGGGGATATAGTCATGTTTCTCAAAATTCAAACTGTGTGGCGCACTTACAGTGGTGTGAAAAAGTGTTTGCCCCCTTCCTCATTTCCTGTTCCTTTGCATGTTTGTCACACTTAAGTGTTTCGGAACATCAAACCAATTTAAACAATAGCTATTGTTTAAATTGGTTTGATGTTCCGAAACATTTAAGTGTGACAAACATGCAAAGGAACAGGAAATGAGGAAGGGGGCAAACACTTTTTCACACCACTGTATATAGCGCTTTTCTCCAAAGTGCTTTACACTGTGTCTCATTCACACACACACACACACTCACACACCAATGGTAGCAGAGCTGCCATGCAAGGTGCTAGCTTGCCATTGGGGGCAACTTAGGGTTCAGTGTCTTGCCCAAGGACACTTCGGCATGTGGAGTCATCTGGGCCGGGATTCGAACCGCCCGATTAGTGGATTAGTGGACAACCCGCCCTACCGACTGAGCCACAGCCACCCTACATGGACCATTCCATGTAGAGATCAACTAACTAACTCTATGTTTCATTCACAGTGGTGCCCAACAGCACAAAACAAGCCGACGAGGAGAAGAAATTCCGGGACTGCGCTGATCTCTATGAAGCAGGCTTCCAGAAAAATGGAGTATATACCATCAACATTAGTCTGCAAGAAACGAAAAAGGTTTGTGTGTGTGTGTGTGTGTGTGTGTGTGTGTGTGTGTGTGTGTCTGTGTTCAGATCTCATAAGATGTCTCATCATCTTTAAAAGATTATCCCTTCTTCTGGTTCTCACATTCTCACCCTCCACTGCTTATTTTAGTGAATTTGTTAGTCCAAACATATCTGGCTGAAATCACCAGTTAATCAACAAGGCTAATGAGAATATTATGGGTATATTAAAGCCAGATTAGGAAACCCAATAATAGTCCATTAGAAACGCTGATGCAAAACATTGGTAGATTGGAAGAAAGCCACTGTGAGCAACGTTGACGCAGTTGCTGGTTTAGCAAGATAACGCTGAGTGCAGTGAGTGTAGCATTAGTGTGGAGGGGTCGTTTAGTTTACACTATAGTTTATCATTTATTTATATCAATGGCTCGAAATCCACTGCTCCAAATCCAGACCTTTGGTCAGTCCAAGATTTTTTATTTTTTTTTTAATCAGAGGTCATGCTTGAAGCTGAGCGAACCGGAATGTATAATAGCTGTATATAGATGGACTGGATTCGTTTTCACAGTTCTAAAAATAAGGTTGGGGAGAGGAGAGGTTCTGTATATGCTCTGCATCATGTACAGTAGGTGAGACTGCAGGCCATCAGGGTGCATTTAATATTGTGGAAATGTGGAGGAATGTATATGTTGTGTAATCTAAACACGACTTTATGACCATGTTCCGGGGGACATACAACTTTTCAGTGTAGCTGTTATCTGTGTGTTTGTGTGTGTATAGACATGTGTCTGGGTGTCTAGTTTCACCCACGAGTCAAGTCTGTGGTTCTCGGGTAATTGTCCTCTGACTGGATTGTGTGTATTCAGCTGGATGTATGTGAGGTTAACAAAATCTCTCCTCCACCACCAAAGAGCGGCAGTCACAGATTTGCCGCTTATTGGTTTACACTGAGCCACACATGGCTAGATTACAGCCATGTGTCCCTCTTTTGTCTCCACTCTGATCTTAAACCTGGACTTCTGCCCTGCTCTAATTGCTAACTAAACATGTAGGCAAGCCTACTTTAGCCAGACCGCAAAAAAAGCAGCTTGTTGGGAACATCTGTCTATATGCTGTTATATGTGTGTATTAATTAGCTAGCAATTTTTTTTTAAATAACTGTAATAGTCCTAGTTAATATTAGTTCACTGGAAACATGGTGAACAGTGCACTAGCTAGATTAAAAAAAAACATATATCACAGAACTTTCTCTACTGGTATCTTTATCTTAAGCACGGACGTCTAACAGCTTTCAGCGCAGCTAACGATTTGAACACGATAAGAAAAAGAAAGAGAGAAAACGAACAAAGAATTCAGACTATCAATCATAAAAAACAAATGCCACAAAAATGTCATAATTTTATATTTCGAAGATTTAGTCTTTTATGTCAGAGAGTGTAAGATGATCCGAACAAACTATTCAAATTTACATCCTTTTATGTCAGAAAAAAGGGATGACTTTGCTCTTCCATGTCTGGAATGTGATTCGTTAGGGACGCACATATTTGCATATAGAATATAGCGTAGGCTTAAATTAAAATAAACAATTACCGTACTATTAATATGCATTGTAATTTGGATGTTTCTCTTAAGAATGTGCTTATATA
>JAFFST010047000.1:44474-61412 GCA_022414735.1 Noturus placidus
CTGCTGGGGGAGGCTGGACAGTAATCCAACGCCGAGAGGATGGTAGTGTTGACTTTCAGAGGACATGGAAAGAGTACAAGATGGTACGCCAAGAAATATCACACTTCTAACCTTCATTTAGGCTGTTAACAGGCGTGAGGTATGTTTAGGACAGCCAGGAGAACAGTAAGCAGATGTATCAAATATGGTATTAATATGAGAAAACATCTTCACATCCAGGAGTAGTAACAATTTATTCCACATATTAAACCGTTGGCCTTTTCCACACATGATATGGATGCCCAACTCCAGACATAGAGGGCTGTAGTCAAGGACAGATTTGGTGATTATTGTACTCTAACACATTTAGTAAAACTAGAAATATACTGGCATGTTGAGCAAAGAAATCACCAAGCGACAGCCTCTCAGGACTCGTGCTGATATAGTCACGAGGCAGCTCTTCAGCGATGGAGAGGTTTCTGTCAACAGAGCTCGACTTTGGCATGTGTCATGGAATGCGGAGATGTAACGTAATCATTTTTATCAGAGATTTATTAACATTACGAGTCCAAACAGACAGGGCTTCTTTTTTTTTTTTAAATCAAGGAATAAAATGTTGATGGCGCCACAAACATAGCCAAAATAATTGTGTACACATTTAAATAATGAGCTTAATATTGGAATAGTTATAGGATTATGTTCAGACAGCAGTGCTGAGGAGGTCCCAAGAATTTATTTTATTATTAAAAAAGAGTTTTTGAGAACCCCCGTACTAACCTAATGTTACACCGATGAAATCGTCAAGAGACATTCATGGTACGAAAACATTTTAAAATTCCTTGCACATTGAATAGAGGAATTAGATGGACTGGGATTTGGATCACTGAGCTGGAAATCTCAAAACAAAGGCAGATTAAACAGCATTTTAATCATAATGAAGTCAGTTTCATTGATATACTGTATGTATCAGAGGTGGGTAGAGTCACCAAAAATGTTACTAAAGTACAAGTAAAACTAATTATAACAATAATTACTCAAGTAACAGTAAGAGTTAATAATGACTTGAGTAAAAAGTAATAAAGTATCCAATGAGAAGACGACTCATGTGATTAAAATGAGGGAAAATCCTGAATCTCAGACTACATGGAGAACTCTAAGTCACACCTCTCCTTGAAAATCTGTCTTTTCTGTTTATAGGATATAAAAACCTGGGTTCAAGATGAAGCAGCCTATCTCAGTCCTCT
The DNA here is from genome assembly GCA_022414735.1 of Noturus placidus. Taxonomy (NCBI): domain Eukaryota; kingdom Metazoa; phylum Chordata; class Actinopteri; order Siluriformes; family Ictaluridae; genus Noturus; species Noturus placidus. The sequence goes on from JAFFST010047000.1 coordinate 45,698, forward strand.
GTACTGGTACAATAACACCGAACCTGTCATTTTCAACATAAAATCTCACACACACCCCAGAAAACAAACAGAGGGCTGTCCTTCCTCCTCTCCTTCCCCCTATTGGGCCACTAACGTCCAGGCCTGAGCCTCAAAAAAGGCAGCGGTTGTTGTGTCCACATTCAGACCACTGCAGCGAGACTCGCCACCTCATTATACGTGATATAAATGTATTATTAAAACTACAATCTTTAACAGTAATGGAGGAACACCACCAAATTTAGTGAAGTAAAAGTACATTTCTGTGATTTAAAATGAACTTGAGTAAGAGTATAAATATGGCCAGTTAAACCTACTCTTAAAAGTATGTTTTTCCCCCCCAAAAAAGTTTACTCAATTAAATGTTGCAAAGTAAATATAACGTATTACTACTCACCTCTGGTATGTGCTGTCTAATTGATCCATCTACTGATCATCTAATATTAACGGTCATCTTGAAATGTTCTGCACCACTGTCTTGTTTGACAATAATGTTTTAAGAGAGATATTGATGAACCCAGATCAGTCTGAAAACATGAGCTGGTGTGAAATGTACGTACTAAATAATAAACTCATTTAGATAAGCACAATGATGCAACTGAGTAGCCTACTGAGACAACTGAAAAACATTTCTGGATTTTGGCTCAGCAGTAATATGGTGATTAGGTGCAGTGGAAAAGGTTTGTAAAGGTTGCTGTTTATGCCTATTAGTGAAGTGATGCATAACAACCTGTAACCTTAGAGAGGATTATTATTACGACACAGTACATTAATACTGTGCTTTATCCACAACCACTAACCCAAGAGGATGCCCCGCTTGACCACTGCCCTCTTTGGCTACTCATACAGTTCTCGTGAGAACTTGTGCAGCAGTAAGGGAGGGAGGGAGGGAGGGAGGGGGTTCTGGTTAGAGAAGGAAGGGAAGGTTTACTCATATGTGAACATAGTGAAATGTCTGGCTTTTAAAATCGAATTACAATAGCCCACACCTTGACAACAAATACAGACTCACAACAAGAAAATTCAGGGAATAATAATATTATTCCACCCACACATGGCTCGCCTCAGGCCAGATGCATATCTTGTATCATAAATCACTAGTATCGTAATCACTTTGAAATGCTGAAATCAATAGCCAGCACTTAATAAAAGACCAATGTGTAACAAAGCAAGATCTCCTTCATGTTCGCTATCAAAATCACACGCAGCCCCTGCCAACACATTTGGCTCATTTCCAGCATCGTTCTGATTACTTATGGACCACTTCATGATTTTGAATTATATCATCAGCAACTTATTTTCCCCTGAATGTAATGATTACTCAGGATTGCATCTTCAATTTCTTAGAAAACAGTGACTGTAGGAGAATATGATGTGCAATCCAGTACTATATGGTGCTCATTTGTTGCACCATAAACAGGTAGAGTTTGTTCGTGTGGGGCTTCAATTTAGATTGTCTCTACTCTATGAAATTGCTCTGCATTAAGACATTATTCAGAAGCTGTTCCAGCAAGTTAAATGAGCTGAGCCAGTTGTGAACACATCTAAAAAAAGCACTCAAAGTTCTACTGGGAGGGGCATCCTTACTGTTATATTAAGAGATTAGGGTTAATTACTAAATGATGGCACAAGTGAACATAGCAAAATGTCTATTTCAGAGAAAGACTGAACTGCTGCATGTACACAGTGCATTGTGCATTAGTAATGTATATGTTACTTATCAAACAGGCTTGCATTTGCAAGTATTACTGCAAATTGGTTCGTGAAGCGCTGATACCATCATGTATCAACATTTCCAACAACCTTCGAATTATAATCTTAGAAAACATGATAAATGAAGTTGCTTGCGTTTGCTGATTGCTGAGCTTTCTTGGACCAGGCTCTGTTTCCCATGGTCTGCTCCAGGGCCCATCAGTAACTCTCCTGAATTCCTGCACTGACCCTGGGTGCATTCTCCCTTCCAGGGCTTTGGGAGTGTGTCAGCCGAGCACTGGCTGGGGAACGAGTTCGTGTACATGCTGACCAGCCAGAGACAGTACGCGCTCCGCGTGGAGCTCACTGACTGGGATGGACATCAGGCCTTCTCCCAGTATGACCGCTTTCACATCGGCAGCGAGAAAAACAAGTACAGGTACTGGAAATCCTATGATGCGCTAATCTGGTGTTGATTCATGTTTCTTATTCTGTATGTTAACATGACTGTATATGTCACTGCTCCAGGCAGTGCTCTAAGAAGCATATATTCCCACTTCATTTTGTATACAGATATTCTGGTAGATGTTACGCAGAATGGGACAGTCGAAATACTAGAAAGTTTAAGATCCCCCATCACATTGAGCGCTTGAAAACATCCTCTCTCTTAGTCCTCTCCATGTATCTAAGCATATAGGTTCAAATTCAGCTGACACCACTGTCTATGGCTGACACATGAGCTCCAACAGATTTTGGAGCAAACCATTCCATGTGTTCAAACACTTAAAAGCAGATATATTCTCTTACTGCTTCAAGAGACTGTCAGTCAGCTAGATAAGTTGCTGCTGATAATTAGGTTTTGTTTTTTTTCACTTACTCTCCTCTTTTCACCTTAAATGGAAATTTGATTATTAGAAGTTTGTAGTAGAATGTAACACAGATACAGTGTACATATTAGGACATCCTCATCGTGCCTCATCGCAAAAGGCTTCAGAGGAAAAACTGTGTCAGGTTTCGTACAGTTAGGCATCGGGCACAACGGCCTCAGGCTTTTATTTGCATGTTTAAAAAGTTAGCTAAACAAAATATTGCAGCTAACTAGCTAGAATGTTGGCGAGTTAGTTTGTTAAATGTGCAAATAACACTTGCGAATAATATTAGATATTTGCAGCGGAACATGATCTCTTAATGATACTACTTAATCAGTGTAACAGTTAATAAAAAAGTAAGAATTAAGTATATCAGGTATGTCTGTCTTCTGTCTCTACCTGTCTGTCCTCAACAGCCGTTCTGATCTGCTTCTGAACTGCATGCAGATATGACGTCACATGGGGGTTGGGCAATGCAAACCTTTCACCTGAAGCTGATCAGTCTGAAGCCGTTTTCCCTGATGCCTTCATGTCTGAGGCCATTTTACCCAATGCCTACAGCATCTGTACAAGACCTGACACCTGAGTCCCTAAAGCGTGATATCATTTTGTCAAACAGCTGAGAACTGACGCTGAGGATATTAGGATGTCCTAATATGTACACCATACACCGATCATGTCTATTACTTTGAAGCAATCTCAGATCAAGTCTAAAGTGTAAGACTCAGTAGGAAAAAGGTGTCAGGTATAGTCCACGGTGGAGCTCTCGAGATCAGATCTAATTTGTGGAATTCGTACTCACAAAGTCATACTAGCATTACATTCCTTTTTGGCACTCACCTCCAGTGGCCAGCTTTATTTGATTATTAAACAGCTTTCATCGCTGAGACTGGAGAAAGAACAACCAGCTACATTGTAATTCAGTTTGGGCTTTGTGGAATTGGACTTTTGTGGCCTCCAGTGGTGCCTGACACGAGCATTCACTGAATGAATTTCACACAATCTCTCCCTTTTGTAGACATGATTTGTAAAACATTATTGTAAAGAATGTGATTAATTTGAGAACACAATTTTTAACACATAGAAAACTATACGCACAATCCTGCACGATCAAGCACGCTCATTTAACCATAATATAGCTTTGCTGTGCTTTTTAGTGTGTCACATTGTCCTGGCTTATGAACAGTCTATGCCAGTAAAAGGTTTCAAGAATCTAATCGGCATTTCTGGTCTCTATAAATAGATTTGTTCTTTTAAACTGTTGTGGTCTCAGACTCACACATTGCTTGTATGGAACGTTAGCCAAAGCAAACTCGTTCCCATGGGTCTAAACAAACTGGATGAGATTTTGCCACTTTTGGTAGTGTGCTCTAGTACTTTCACTGCGTTTAGTCTGAAACTGTTGGTTTGTGCATTTTCAACATACAGCATAAAAAGAACGAATGCGATTTATAGTTATAATGCTTTATGATCACTGACACACATAAACACAGACTACGTATAGCTGAGAATGGCTACAAATCTACACTGGAAAGCTCAGATAATCATTTAAAACTTAACGTATTACAAAGTACTATACGTCTCGTTTATCACAGGCAGCAGTGGAGGCTTGCCATTTGCTTGAAATGTTGCTTGAATGCCAGCATCTTAAACCTGGACAGGAAATGGTTTGGGTTTTAGAACTGTGGCACAGAAAAGCAAGCAGAAATTAACACTGTAACCTAAATCACAAAACAACTCTCACTTCCATGAATACTACTCAAGTTAATGATTCCTCAATTACATACGCAGTCTGAAATAAATCAGAGGACTTGGCCACATGTGTGCCGCATGATAAATTACAGCTAATGACCATATGTATCTAATGTTTTTCTCTCAAAATTTTCTTCTCTGGATTTAGACAATGATTTTTCTCAGAAGACAGAGTGTGTAAAGTTATTTACATTATTTCATTAGAATTATTACTTTTTCATTACACACATTTCAGAAAAGAGTATTGGTGCTCTCAGAACTATTAGTTATTTACGATGCAAAATGTCTGCCATGTACTTTCACTAAAGCAACATATGGTGTGACATGTTGTCCTTTGTTGTGATCTCAAGAGACAAAATATACATCACACTTTCATGAAGATCTAAAAACGTCCATAGGTACATTTCTAGTTGGTCAAATATGATCTGTGTGATGTGTGCCAATATTTTTCTGGCCAAACACTGTACAAATACAAAAAAAAACATCTGGAATGCCTGATATGGACTGTCCCCGGTAATCCCCAACTACAGCTTATATACATCCGCTACACACATCCCAAATGGCTTGAAGTATGTCATTGGCTAATCACTAGCTGCGTTTACATGGACAACAATGATACACCCTTAATCCGATTAAGACCATACTCTGATTAAGAAACTAGCATGTAAACAGCAATTTTTACTTACCTTAATCTAATTAAGGTCATACTCCAATTAAGCTCTAATAGAATTAAGACAGGAGGAGTACTCCTGTTTTAGTTACATTATGGACGTGTATTACAGACATGTAAACACCTTAATCACATTATGAACACCGTGTGAGAGTTTTCACCGCATTTTGCGACAGGACACGATCACACACATTGCAGTTCTCATCGCATACTTTCCTACTATAGGCCTGTAGTGGGGAAAAATACATGTATCTCGACTACTATATAGACGTTAAGTACGCGGTTTGGGACACACCCACGGCTTCAAGCAGTAGTCTATTATATATGACAAATAATTAACTGCACTTAAAGCGTTCGTAAAAAAAAAATATAATAATAATAACACCCAAAACTGTATACGGTACCATAAGGAAGACGAACTATATGTTGATACATGACATTCTGGAGGGACGTCGGACGGCGTGGCGCGGTGATGTAATGAAGCGGGCTGTTAATCTGATTATGATCTATAACATGTAAAACGGGAACATGACAGGAGTATTCTAAAAGCGACTCACATAATCACCTTAATCACATTATTATCTTAATCAGAGTAAGGTCAATAATTACATTACTGCTGTCCATGTAAACGTAGTCAGTGTAGTCATGGAGCTTTGAATGGGAAAGAGATGACATATTATTTGGTTGGATCAAGGAAGAGGGAATGTAGTAAAACTGAGCGTCTCATGTGATTGTTCAACCATACATGCACTTACTGTGTGCTGCATAGTAAACATTTACATTATCTGATCTGCTGTGGGCCTCTTGCCTGGTTCGTGGAATATGAATGCTGTACAGATTGTCAAGGAAAACAAAAAGACATTATAAGTATGAAGTTATCAGTAGAACTCCATTTATGCTGCAAACACGTATCAGTGCACATTGATCAGAAACAGCTTTACTATGGGAATAGCTATGGGGTGGCCAGTCAAAATGTCATAAAGCTGTATCATCTCTATAACATCTCTATAACATGATAATATCTCTCAGAATTTGACACGTTAACTTCTTTCATTGCCTAATGAAGAGGATTGTCAATAAGTGTAACGTCATGCATGAACTCACAAGTGTAGCTAGCTAACACAGCAACAAGAGAGTCATTCCCTGGACTCACTGACCACCATAAACAGATCAGCATACATTGGTCAAACGTTTTATGTGAACAGTATTTATTAATTTCAGGCATTACATTGAATTTCTTCAGTTTGTTCTTAGCCAGTATTAGCTAATGATATTGCATTCATAAGATGTAGCCTACTGTTAGTATAGTTATGCACGCTTATATACAAGTGGAGTACTCTATTATATGCACTATTGTTAGTGTAGTTATGACTTTTTTTGTAGCTTGGTCAACAACAAACAAATGTTGCTCATTGTAGGTGTGTGCATTTTATGAAATTTCTAGACAGTCACCTCAAAAAAAAGTCATTGGGTTTAACCCTAACCTGACCACATCAATGTAAAAGGTCACACCGGGTCTTTTGTTGGACAATATTCAGACGGTATTGGTGACAGAATTTACGATAATATTTACATGAAGGAATTTAAGTGACCTACATGTAAGTCATAGTTCTGAGGTTGCTAGATTTGTTTTGAGTAGAAACATCAGAAATGGGTTTTTCCATAGCATCTAGATCGGAGGTCTTCAACAGGGGGTCCGCGGAGATACTGCATTGGGATCGCGAAAGTTTTGGTACATGTTTGATATAACACAATTTCATACAATATATATAATTAGGGGGTCCCCGCTCCATCTCGCCATCAGTTTGGGGGTCCTTGGCCTGGAAAACGTTGAAGACCCCTGATCTAGATAGATAGAAAATAAAAAGTGCAGGCAGAAATATCTTCTTTTTTTGTTTTGCTGTAAAATGTAATAATATGCAACATAAAAGCATAAACATAAAAGATACCATTTAAAAATAAAAATACTATATGAACAAGAAAATGGAGAAAATGGCAAGCATTGAAACAAAGAAATATTCAAATCAAATAAATCTGATAGGAGCCTAGTATATTGCCAATACGCTGAATAAAATGTCCTAGTTGTACTTATCACAGTAATTTGTGCAAATTTGGTTTAATTTAACAATATGGCTTCCACCCTCATTATTCGGCAGTTGAGAAAATAGCACTTGACTCAGAACATCCTATTATCTTGCTTTTTATTTTATTAATATGCTAATATCCTGCCAAATCAGTTACGCCTGCATACAACTCACAAGATACTAAATCGAGGTCATGAAATTGTTATGTCTGTGATTTGTCGACTTAATAAAATAATGCCAATGCAAAGAAAACACCCTAAAGAAAATCAGTACTAAGCAATGTCATTCTTCCGATCTCCTCTGTGCAAAAATAACCCTTTTAAGGACTTTAAAAATATGTTGATTCATTAATAAGGTCATATTTATATTTAATATTCGACTCAAATATGTCTATATTAAATATAAATATTCTGTTTAGTGTATTTACAGCACAAAACATGAATTTCTGCATTTCGGACATATTGTGGTTGTGACATGAAACTCAACCAGTGGACTAAATACTGCTCTTCATCCGAGCCAATATCATGCAATAGAAATGTGCTCAAATTCAAGTTGAGAATTGTTTGTAACTCCAACTCACCTCTGTTTCACTCAAAATCTACCTTAGGTCTGTAACCCTTGCATAACCACTGAATAGCTCTTAAGTCTGTAGTAACGTCTGGGGTCTGAATAGTGATGTGCACAATATTGGTAGAGTTAGGATTAGGGTTAAAGAGTTAATGCCTCACTCCAAACACTTAACTCAACTCTAAATGTCACTTTGTGTTTTATTTAATAGGCTTCAATTACAGTGTAGGATAAGAATTCAAAATTAGAACCTAATTCGTACATATTTACGTCTCAGTGCATTACTCCTCCTGAAAAACTATGGATAAGCTTTCCATCCTTACTCCATTTTACCTTAATATTCTGCCTGTTGGTAAGATGCTTAGGACATGAAATTTCGAGATGAAACATTGTATGACATGTTTGAAAGTGTTCAAGGAGTTTGTAATGACCATCTACTCAAACAAAGTGTGTTTAGAATTTTGTGCCAGTATCCTAGGCAAAAGAAACCCGAGCTTGAGTTACAGTGAATCATGTGCCACTGTACAATAACATCGTGTCAGCAATCAAGAAAAGCTTTAAAACTCAAAGCTAAGGGTATTTAGAATACTAGTGTGTAGTTCCTGTGACCCTGTTTTCTTACATGATAAATTTGACTTCCAAGCGTGATGACAGGACAGAACGATGCTAATATTTGCAAGCACAATTGTGCAATTATTATTGCGCAATCGCAATCATTCGCCTGGTGTATTCTTTTTCACTTTTCATTTATGACGCATGATCCAGCCAAACCAGTGAATGCTGGCACACTGCACTGGTGTGTCTAAGATGGTTAGCATAATTGCATAGATTGGGTGTTGTTGTTAACAGAGTAAAACAATAGCAATATTTCCCTGCATGAATTTGGCATGGGAAATTTAGCAAACCTGGCAGGACTGTTTCATACCTGCATGTGTCCAGTCTCTTGGTCAATCTCAAATGTCATTAAGAATGTCGTAAACTAATATATTAAACTCTTACCAAATAAACCAAGGGCTTGTATCATACAGTGCTAGTGCATGGAAATTGTAGTTATGACCAACTTCCAAGGAGGAGAAAATGAAACGTGCTAAAAAAAAAAAAGAAAATGAGAAGGGAGAACCAGATGGAAATGTATGGACGTTTAATCATATTACAGACGTTTTCCCCAAATTGTGAGTGAATGTGACACCTAATTTTCATGAGAATACCCTGGCGTTCCTACAGACCTTCAGTCTTGAGCCTTCTTCAGTTTTTCATATGCAACTTTGTGGATTTTATCCCAAGTAGTCTAAAGTAATCAACATTTGTTTTGTAGCTATGCCACAATATTGCCATCTTAAACTGTGCACCATTATATAGTATATATCTAGAGAATAGATCCAAGAAAAGAATGAATAGGAGGCTATAGTAGAGCCAATGCATGCGTATTATGGATGGTATTGGTTGATTGGAAGTATGCTTGGGTCATAACAAGCACAGGTTCATACAGACTGTCGATGTTCAAGGGTTTACAACTGTTCAAAATACCTTTGCGCTCAAATACTGTGTGTTTGCACACCAACTATGTATATTTGTCCAAGCATAGCTATTGTGTGGTCTTGCGTCACATTTCTTAAAACCCACCACCACGAGACAGGATTTGTATGTGTGTGTGTGTGTGGGCAAGTGTTCGTGCACCACTCCATAAAATCAACACATGCGTAGGGTTTAAATAACAGCACTCATTGCCAGAAACAAAAACACACACATTTAATATCGTTTTAATAAATATATCCTCTCTGGTGTGTGACTGAACATACGCTGAGGTTATTCGGTATTATTTCTACTGCTCACGTCCTGGCAAAAAAACCTAAAAAAAAAAAAAATCCCAGTCCCCTGCTGTATATGTATACTTACAGCAGATGCTACATCTTTATTTAATATCCTTGTACTCTTACCAGCCAAGGCTTGAATTTCAAGTTGTTTGCCATAATTGAATAATCCTCTGGGAATTCTCACAATCTCTTCAGCTCTATTTGATGTAGATTTGTGAGAAGAACTTGGCAGAAAAGATGCCTGAATGATACGAGTAAGCTGTAAACTCTGGCAAACGTCTTCTCAAATGGAGTCTACTGATCTAGATTCATTTGTTTGCCTGTCATAGATCATTATAAATATGATTCTAATAGACACTGCAGCTGTTCATACATTAACACTCTTACTCTGATTTATGGGCCCTTCATGAGTCTTCACTACCTGCCTATTTTATGTTAACAGACAATTTAAGATACAGAAATTAATCAAAAGATCCATTTGAAGTTATCTTTTTTAGGAAGTTACAGTTACCGGGACACAACGTGCTTCTTCTGCCACAGAAATGACCTAACATTGAGTCTGTGGACTGCTTGATTTATTAAAATGCTTTAATGTGAGCCTCTGAACCATGTTGTGTCATTAATCTGTTGTTCTTTTTCTCCACATCTTTCCCAAATGTCCAACCACTCCTCTGCATACTGTATATACTGACGGCTTTGCTTACATAGGCTTACATATATAGCAACCTAGTTATGTTGGTATTTATACAAGAGAAGTTATGTGTATTCAAAGGTTATGCAGCTGCTTAAATTGATTTTCTGGGTGTGGCATTCGGATTATAAAAATAACCCATGTGTAGCTCATACCTGGGGATCACGGTGGCTAAGTGGTTAGCACGTTTGCCTTGCAGCTCCGGGGTTGGGGGTTCAATTCTCCATATTCTCCATGTGCTTGAGAGTTTCCTCCCCTTGTTCAAAGACCTGCATTGTCAAAAATCTGCGTTTCTAAATTGTCCGTAGTGTGTTTTATGTGTGAATGTGTGTGCGATTGTGTCCTGCGATGGGTTGGCACCCCATTCAGAATGTCCCCCACCTTGTGCCCCGAGTCCCCTGGGATAGGATCCAGGCTCCCCGCGTACCCTGTGTAGGATAAGCCTACACCTTTAGACATAAGGACTTGCTTTTAAGCCCTCCCCCCCCCAAAAAAAAAAACAAAAAAACAAAGTAACAATGAAAATAAAAAGATAAATATTATGATGTACGATTGAGAAGACAGCATGCATGGATATAAATATCTAATAGGAGCCTAATGTATTGCTAACATACATTATACTGTAAGCGGTAACAGATAACAGTTTGTGGTTTCTCTACAGAAGCAGGGACAGGTTTGGCCATCATGGTTGCAGTGATTATATCGATGGGCTCTGAACATGTTCTAAGCTTGCAAAAGCGAAACAAAAAGGAAGTGTACGTCCTTTCATTCTACTTAAAAAGTAACTTTACTTGAGTCCTGATCTATGAAGCACTACGTGGTACGTGACTTTGCTACTACTTTGGAGACCTTTTACAATTTTACAAGCATCGCTGTGGCTCTTCTTTCTTAGACAGTGCAAAAGCTAACCATACCGCTCCATTAATCTAAATAAGATGTCGTGTTGCGATTTGCTTCTGTGTATAATCTGATACTCATGTGTATGCTCCTATATTTGCTCCAGTGGAAAAAAAAACATTGTTCGTGCTGACAGGATGTAGTGTAAACTCACTTTGGGACAGCCGAGGCAGCCAACAGTATATTCTAAGCAAACAATGAGTGCATATACTCATGAATTACTATCATTTACATTTGAAGGACAATTGTGCAATGTATTGTTACATGGTGGGCCTTTATGGGGGAGCGTTTTCCTATTTCTACTGAAACAAGATTCAAAACAGACAAAGGACAGAATACCATGTGACGCTTCACAATTAATCTGTGCAAACGTCACATATAACCAGTGATCAAGCAATCCTAACAAATCACAATTCCTTTATTTTTCTAGAAACATCACATGGAATATTCCCTAGGGTTCTGTTGTGAGGGGTAGAGAATATTTGACACTATTTTCAGTTTGCATTAGCTCTAGTTTTCAGACTGGGACTTGGCCCCAGGGAGGTCTATGTTATTTCAGTGTGGCTTGTAGTCTTGTGAAGAATGGGGAGAGAGGGCTGGAAGACTATAAGCTGCACAGATGTTCTTGTCTTTGATGAGAGCTGTTAAAACAGCAGTGAGACATTAGAACAACTTATAATGGACTTGGACGTGAAGGAAGGAAGTCCCTTTTCTCTGGTCTACTTATCACAATTAAGCAGAAACTGCAGAATTTTGATTGGAGATGAACTGGTGTGCATTTGTCTGTTTGGTTGTATGCGTGTGCGCTGCATAGTGTCCTTGATTGAGCTTCTTATCAGAGCGAAGCAGTTACCACAACCTAAACTGTTAGAAAATGAAATTATCTGCCTGGTTTTCTATGTGTGTGACCAGGAATTTGCCAGGCTGTGTATTGGAAGATTATTTTTTTTTTAGATTCCTGCTCATAAACGTTGCAAGGATTTTGAAGAATTCAGAAAGTCGTCAATGTTCTCAAAAGGACATTGTAGTACATTGTCTTGTAAAATGGGGGAACTATTGGCAGGTGCATTTTGCATAGTTGATCACTTGAGTGTTTTCTGACATGCAATCAACAAGGATGTGGACCTCAGGATAAAGAAGGATCTCAGAAGAGTTTGGCAAGGACTGCTTGGAGAAATCTCCAAACAAACAGCCCATTTGTATTCTTCTGCATTGCACGCTATTACATCATGTCCTGGTCATTGTTTGAAGTGGACGGCTTTACAGTGATCAGGTAGCCTTTGACCAGGAAACCTGCTGGATCGATTAAGTGTTAGGAATGTACAAAAAAGAAAAGAAAATAGATCTCCCGCTTGGTGGTTGCAATGACAACCACATAACCACAAGTTTGGCTCCTCGACCCCTCACATTGCATCATCACCCTCTTAGTGGATCACAACAGGACTTCGACACCACCAAAACGCAATCAAGTTTTCCTATTCCATGTCCAAGCCTCAACTGAAGTCAGATTTACAACACTCATTTGCTCTTGTCCATTCCTATTAAGAGGGGTGGATTTCAGGACACGATCGTGTGAGACTGAGCATATTTCATTTGGTGTTCCTTATTCCATGTTGGCTTGATTCTGCAATGTTGCTTCTTGACCCTGAGCATTCATGTTTTGAGAAAAAGGCCCCTCGTGAATGTCTAATAAGAGGGAATGAAAGTCATACCCAAGACACAGCTTTTAATGAGGGAGGTCAAAGAGGTTGAGAACCTCTTTGGCGCGCTGCACTTTTTCAAATCATTTTTTCATTGTCATTTTTTCAAAGAACAAAAGCAACAAATTCTAGCATGCGAACATGAGAAGGTCACATCAAATCTGATGTTTTAAGTACTCCATTAGTATTGCTGTATTAATGAATGAGCTGAGAAGTAGTTCTGAATGTGAGGACACAGTGAATTTGTTACAGGAAGTGCAAGAATATTTTTCAGAGTTCAACCAAACATATAAATCAGAAATATCAGAATGTTTATTTGTAGTATAAGACCACCACTTGCATGCAAATATGGTTAGCGTATCAGTGGTCCATTGTGTGTAAACTGCAGACAGGTAGTTTGCTTTTACAGCATTTTGCAGATGCTCTTAACTGTAGCAACTTTCATGAGTGGATTAATGTCAGAAAAACATGATAATACCATCCATCCATCTATTTTCCATACCGCTTATCCTACACAGGGTCAAGGGAGAGCCTGGAGCCTATCCCAGGGAACTCGGGCATGAGGCTGGGGACACACCCAGGATGCACACACATTCACACACTATGGATAATTTGGAAATGCCTATCAGCTTACAATGAACGCCTTTGGACCAGGGAAGGAAACCACAGAACCCGGAGGAAACCCCTGAAGTACGGGGAGAACCCTGCACACACAGGTTGGAGGCGGGATTCGAACCCCCAACCCTGAAGATACAAGGCAAACTTGCTAACTACCGAGTCCCCATGCTAGTACCAATAGTCTAAGAATCCCTGTTACATAGAAGGTAATGCAAGAGTTGGCAAAGGAAACAGTACTTACATACTTTGAAGAGTCTGTAAAATGGTGCCTATGCCAAGAACATGCCTTGTGCCTGATTTAAACACTAATCCCTTCATTGGACACACAACAGGCCCAGTAGTTGGAGCAGATTTAAATCCAAGTAGTTAGCATTCATTGTTAGTATTATAGTGGTATTGAGTGATATTTAAGCATGTTTAATCTCTTTTGCCATTTTCTTTATTTGCCTCTCCTGCCACTTCTGTAACGTTTGTAGCATTTTTGTCTTTATCAGACCAAAATGTGGTGCTCTGTGGCTGTCAAAGCCTAATCTTCACTGTGCTTTCACAGACAATTACAGTAATGAATAAAAAGACTACATTTTTCATAGGGCTTCTGGAGGACCCCAAAGCAACTGTGTATACCACTTGCTGAAAGAAATGGTCTTGCTTTCGTATTTACTTACATATATAACGTTTTATCATCCTCCCAATGGTTTGGATAATCTATCAGCTTCATAATGCTGTGTGGTCTTAATGAACATATTTGGATGTTGTCTCACATGTACTCCTTTGCCGTCTTCTTCACATCCCTCAGCACCACTGTTCAAAGCTCCTGATTTACATCTTCCACATGTGCAGCTCAGACCGCTCAGCCCCTGTACATACTGGCCCCACTTTATGTGTGCTCACTGTCACACAAACAGACGCAAGCTGTTGAACAGTGCTCACCTCGGCCATTGACACACTGTAACGTGTGAACAGAGATCGGACAGTTTGCACATGTTGTGCAGAGACAAGCACGTCAGGCCGCATGAGCTAGGATCAGCTTCGCATTTGCTCAACTCTTTTATTTGACAGCACCTGTGATCATCTTTGGTTGTTGGGTAGAGCTGGCACAACTGTATGTTACAACTGTACTCTAGAAAAATCTGCGTTCAACCAAAATACATTCAGTACCCTGTGTGATTATCCTTTGAGTGTAATTTTAACTCATTTCTATACATTGTTCGATGCTCATTATGTACATTACATCCAAAAGTCTGAGACTACGTTGAAAATCTGGGATTTTTAGAATGGTGAAATATTTCAAATAAAGAATGTAAATGTTGAATATCTTGAATATTTACTATTGAAGATCCTGCACTAGGGGTGCTTTGGAGGTTTCCTCCAGGTATTCCAGTTTCCTCCCCAAGTCCAAAGACATGCGCTGTAGGCTGATTGGCATGTCTTAATTGGATATAGTGTGTTAATGATTGCGTGAGTGTGTGTGCGATTGTGAGATAGATTGGCACCCCATCCAGTGTTTTCCCCTTTCTTGGGCCGTGAGTCCCCTGGGATAGGCTCCTCGCGACCCTGTGTAGGATTAGCGGTATGGAAAATTGATGGATGGATGGATGGATGGATGGATGGATTCTGCACTATTTAAATGTAAGCAAATGTGTGATATTGACCATGTTAATTGCTTTGTCTAAAAAATCTAAAAAAAACCTAAAAAATGCTTAATCTCTTCGAGTGAAGTACATGTTCAGATGACACTTTGATGAATTTGATCGAAAATGGATCGTAAGGTTTTGCCACAAACCTGTGGAGTCCGTGCCAGCTCCAGTGCACACTGTCATTAAAGCAAAAAGGGAATGTAGCAAATACTAATACGGAATGAAAATTGTTGTATTCAATTAGAAAAGACTGCAAAATAGAAACATTTTCACTTGTGCTCTCAGACCTTTGAACCCCACTGTACTGTACGTACATGCGGAGAAGTACACAAAGAACAATCATCCATTTAAAGATGTAGTGCAATTGATTGATAATGCAGGGCTCATAAATCCTTTTTGTTTTTGTTTTTGTTGTTTTTTTTTTTATATCATGGTAATCATTAATACTCTGATATGGTATGCGGTTACTATAGTTTAAGCATAATTCAATTATTTAAAAAAGGATAACACTTTTATGAGCTATGCATCAGTTGTATTGAATGCATCATTGTTATCCATATACAAGCACGAATATTGCAATATAGCAAGCACAAATATATAAACTCTGAAAACTGTGCTAAATGTGAGTGCAGAGACACAGGAAGTGTACACATTTGCACTGATTTCAGTTTTCTAACCTTGAAAGATAAAAAATAATATCAGAAAA
>JAFFST010047000.1:73851-90592 GCA_022414735.1 Noturus placidus
GAACTCAGCGGGAGGATATTCAAGTGAATGTAATGTTAATGGTCAAAAACTGGAAGTTTTTTTAGCCTACTTCGTGGGTATGAACAGTTAATTGACATTCTTAAGAACAAACCAAGCCATGGTCTGATGCCTTCTATACTAAGATAAAGTTACCTACTATTTAGATATCTAGTTACTTACTGCCTGAATAAAAGCTCGTATATTCTGCTGCACTTTTCTACACTTGGCTTCTGTCTCCATTTCTTACAGACTGAGCTGCTAAAATATATCGGAGGGGGTCACACCTATTTTCCTTAACAAACTGAAATATATTAAAAAGAAATAGACATAAATAAATAGAATAGATGAAGAAAAGACAGATCCGTTGGCAGAGTTCATTAAAGGGGGACATATAGAAAATATTTTCTACTGTATATTGGGGGGACAGATTGGTATTTCCTCAACATTGGGGGGGAACAACCCCCCTAAAGAATGCGTGGTTACGCCCATAGACCCTACAAATGTTTATTTCCACATTATTTCTTGCAAGCTTACAGTGGGCTGTTTTTGGCTAGTGGGCCATGAGTTTAACACCTGTGATTACAGAGTAAGTACACAGTGAGTCAGATACCTTCATGAATTACTGACTATTCTAAGGATGGATCATTGCTCATTTGCAGAAGATTGGAGACCTGGGTGCCCAAGACCTCTAGAGAAGAAGAAGGGCTGGCTTAAAGATCCAGCCTGTGATTTGAACAAAAAGAGTTACAGTATCGCATCCTCTTGTTTCCAATGAAACTGGAAATTGAACCAGGTGCATACAAAAAAAGATAATGTTGCATTGTGATGCTTTTCTAGATGTTTAAATTACACAAGATTCTCTAGAAATAAACTAGATGACTTTATATGGATTTGCAAATCACTTTCAATCTGACCCTAGTAGATAAATGTGGGGGAATCAGCAGTCCACTCCAAGCCATTTTTAGGCACCAGATGGAATAGAGATCTGAAAGATCGAATAGGGTCCAAATCTGACCATGACTCTGACCATGACTCCCAACAGGCTGGTTTTTATTACTACTGCCCCTATACATTTTGGATGAACTGCATGGAAATTATTTGTTGCATTATTCTGGGATGTTTAATTTCCTATCCCATCAAAGCTACAGTAAGTAATGGGGAGCACTAACTCTAACCCTAATTCTAGGGGAGTCATTACGCTTAGGATTGAGCTTTACCATTTAAAATATTACCCCAAAATTTTCTGACCATGGGAAATGTTAAATGTCCACATTAAGGATGCATAAATACTGCAGATATAATATATTTTAGTGAGACAGCATTACTATGGTGTTTGAAGTGAAAAACCGCCAGTGCCAGCACCTTGTGAGCCAACCTACTCTGAAATTGGTGGTGATGTGTACAAACATCCAAACATACAGCAAATGATTCTGATAATTCTATACCTATCGAGATTTGCCTTACAGGATGACAGCCTAAGATTCCATCCCAACTAGGGTACTTTCGCACTCTATGATTTTACATTTCAAGCTAGCATGATATCTGTGAGATCTGTTTGACTCTTGTTGGCACTACACCGGGTGTAAAATAAATGGCTTCTTTTTCTGTAATAAACAAAGCTCTACAAAAATTCACAACCCTGCTGCAACACTGAAGTCATCATGCCTCATCCTTACAAGTGCCAGAAGGCCAGCACAACTTTATCCCTGGCGCTTGATTTAGGAAATGCAATCAGTGGTTGCTGATATACCCTGTGTCGCTCAGGAGGAAACAGATATTCAGTTTGGCTACATAACAGAAGCCCTTGAGACTTTCCCAACAAGGCAACACTAGACTGAGCGGATCTTAAACCAAAAAAATGTCCTGACACATTCAGAGCAAACAGTCATAGAGGAACTTGAAGTATAAACACACAGCTGGAGTTTTGGGAACTCAGCATTAAGAAGCCCAATAGGTGTTCACCATGATGGATGAGTAGCAAGAGTGAGTGCAACGTTTAGTTTAGAGACTTGGTGTGAAAGAAGGAGTGGGCTGAGGTAATGGAAGGGTGTCAGGAAGTTGGGGGTGTCTAGATTAGCAGCGCCAGATGAGTTACGACTAAGCTCTGGGGCACAGGGCAATCCAACGTTTGTTTATCAGATCCCCTCTCTAAAAAGCAGTCCCAGTGGAGTACCTCCTTCACCACAGACTCCACTGTGACTGCCCACATGGGGATAGCTGAGAACAGTCCCTGTATGTTTGTTTGCTAGATGGCACTTGGGGCTAAAATTCGGGGGCCAGCAATCTTTAAATTTCAGTAGTGGAGTCACAAGGGGAAACATTACAAGACAGTGTTTCTTGATATATATGCATGATGGAATGTTATGTACACTCAGGGACTTGTCACAGTAAATGGCAGGCTTCACAAATTCTTCATGGCACTTAAACTGCTTGGATTCAGTGATGATCTGATTGGAGGAACTGTGGGGCTCATTTGAAATCAGCGGATATTAAGCACTCTGTTAAACACATTATTCAGAATAATCTCGTAAATGGCATCCTTGTCTTAAATTTTCATCATGAGGTGCAAATTATTACTCTTTTGTGCCTGGAGTCTCACATATTTAACTATGTTTCACTAGTTCTTTGAAATAAGATATTGTGCCATGCTATCTGACAGACACATCCAAAAAAAACATCAACTGAACAGACTTGTGAACATGACATTTTCGTTTCCTGCTTGAGTATGCATCTGTGTTTGTGTATATTGTTATTCCCAGACCTGAAAGGCAGCAATTTTCAGTTCCTGTTCTTTTTGAGATTTTTTCTTTTTATGTTTTTTTGTTCCTTTGGTGAATTGAAAGGTTAATGTTGTTCAGCTCTGGTGACTGACTACATTCAGACCTAAAAACAAATAAAAATAAAAATTACATACATATTTGTTGCTCCACAACTAAGTGGAGGTCTGCACGTGATTTCCTTTTCAACTAGTAAAGTATTCATTTGTGCTCATTTCCATGTGCCCATGACTCCACATGTGTTGCCTATGTCACATTTATCTTCTAGCCATTATAGTCAACACGAATGACTCAGATGGCCTGGCAGTCCTCCACATAGTTGACGAAGCCTGGCTACATACATAACCATCTGTTCTCCTTACACTCTGGGCACAAGGGCATTTTCCTTGGGAACTACTGGACGAATTGTATCCCTCAGACCTACTGGGGCAGTGGCAGATCAATCACGAGTCACGAGTTAAAATCCCAGCACTGCCAAACTATTACTGTTGTGCGCATTAGCAAGGCCTTTAACCATTAACAGCTCAAGGGCACTATATCATATGGCTGACCCTGAGTTCTGATCCCAGCTTCTTAACAAGGTAGTGATTCCAACATGAATTTCACAATATTATACTTGTACAATTAAGAATAAAGGTTATCTTTTTTCTATATCAAAGTCATCATGAGGGCTCATGTCACATCTTAATGGTGCGGCCTGCCAGACAATAATAGACAATACTCATAGACCACACTCATGCATTATTCATGATGACATTCAATCAAGGTGCTAGTACTGCCAGCTAATGAAGATGAGGATCACTCAAGTGTTAATATTATTTTCTGTTAAGTATGAGAAGTTACAATATTGTTCTTTGTTATTAAGTTACAGCTATCTATTGAGGGTTGGAATTGCTCACCACAGGACACATGGGGTAGTATGAAGCCACATGTATTCTGTAAAAAGGTAGGCAGTGAGCTCCAAGTTGCAGCTTCAAATACCTGCGAGTGACACTTGTCCTCTTGGTGAACCCAGCAGAGGTGTACCCAAACCAGTTTTATAGGGTTGTTACATAATTATAGTGGCTCATACTTAGGCATGGAAGCCATTGATAAATCAATGGTTTTCAATGGCTGTAACATTTTTGACAAAGTAAAATTGATTCTGTAAAATTGTGACTATGTATTACAGTGTGTGACTTACGTTATTACAAATTCCATAGAGCGTGCTGAACCGCATTTGAGCTGTGCTCAAATACGCAAGTGCAAATTACTCCTTTACCCAATTCTATCATTTAGTCTTTCATCAGAGGAGCCCCTTTATTGTGCTCCACAAATTACACAAACAGTTGGTCAGTATCCTGCCAGTTTGCAGTCAACATAGTGCTTGAGAGCTCTCGCTGGAAACACTGCTAACCTAAGGGACAGTGTGTAGATAGAGGGATAGATTTACCAATATGCTGAGGTGTCAACATATTTAGTAGGAATGCTGGGATTGGTCACAGTGTTTAATCTTTGAACTCTGGTCTCCAGCACATGTGCTGCACTGTTATGGATGACACTGCATACATTCAACAGATTATGCAAACAGTGTTACTGATGAGCCCCGTTCTGGCCAAACAGACCAGGGTTCCACCTGTGCCTACTATCCATTAGACAAGACCTAGTGTCTCAGATGAATGAGTCACTGTGACACAGCAGACCATGCTCCTTGAAATTATGGGTATTCAAGTCAAATTCAGTGAGATGTTCGTAAAGGGTCGATTTGTAGCATCCTGGCTCAAAGCCTCTCTGAACCACATTGGGAAGTTGCATGTTCACAAACATTGTGGATTTGCCAGACCCCAGGTATAGACTTGATGTGTGATGGTGCATTCACTAACTGTAATGGCCAGGTACAATAGATGCACAGCTCTCAGTGACAAACCCTGAAAATAACCACTGTAATGTTGTCAATCGGCACTGGAACATATGCCCCTTTTAGAGCTCTCTTTCTGGTTAATAGAAAACACACACACACACACACACACACACACACACACACACACACACACACACATACACACACATGCACACACATGCACACACACACACACAGACGCACATACATACACACAAATATCTATCTATATATATATATAAACTACAGTCCTAAATTAATAATGAAAACTCCCTTTCACTGCACCTTGTGGTTTCTGTTACTCTCTGCCTTTAGAAATATTATTTTACTTGTATTTATTTTTGATCATAGTGTTTTCATTCGACGTTACAGATCTTACCTGCGCTACACTCTGTATCAGCGCGTCTACACAGCGCGTGATCAGCAACGCGGCCTCGTTTCTAACACATCACTTCCGTTATAATAAACAACAGAATTTACACTGCAAGCGCACAAATACAGCATAATGACAATAAACTTAAATTAAACTAAACCTTTTAAGCAGCGTGCACCAGTTTGCCCTGCCCCTTACACACAGTGGAGCATTTTGGATATAAACATAACTTTGTCCTCGTGGAGCACTGTTTGATCTCTGCGGTGTTTAATATAAAATGCTCCCTGCCTTAGAGGACTTGGAGGTTACACAATTTCTTCCTCAGTCACGTGATAATTTCTCCTCCGTCTGATGGAGACTGAGGTCATGCTGGGAATAAAAGGTAACGCTGACAGAAACAGTAAACTGAAGAAAGTCATTGTCTGTGACTCAGGTGTGCTAATGCTAGCGTGTGTATGATGTCATGCACAGTCGTGGCTTATACTTCAGGTTAGTAAAAAAAAAAACGCTAGTGTTCCTTTTGAGATGATATTACCTTTCTAAAATCCACACACTACACAGAGTACATAGTGCATAGTGTAAGTGTACAGTACTTCATTTGGGACACAACTTTAGTATTTACTCTCTGAAGCGTGTTTTTCGGAACAGAAGTTTTTGGAACATGCCCCGTGCCGCGCAGACCGACTAATCCATTATGAGATTCATTGACAAGGATTTTCATAATTATTATTATTATATTATTATTATATTATTATATATTATTATTATCCATGCAGCACCAGCCAATGCCTTTGTAATAATCACTCCCTCCAGAATTTAACAATTTTGCGATTGCAGAAATTAAAGCAAAATCAAGAAAACTCCACAATATTCGGAGTGTCATGTGACGTCATCAGTACAGCATAAGTACAGCTAAAAGGTCCCATTTACCAACAAAAATCACTGTAAAAGACCATGCAAACCAATTTTGCATAAAAGCACAAAAAAACTCTGCAAATAGCATCACAAATTTTGGAGAAAAAAAAAATTGGAAGCAAGATCAAGCATTTTTGGCCACAACAATCAGAAAAAAAAACCTGAATAATGCTGACAGGCATTGAGCATTCAGCCAACAATGAAAGTGTGTGAGTTGCAGCAGTCCCAGTTTTCTACTGGAGTTGCTGCTGCCAACATCCCACCCAGACATTTGGAATTTCATGACTGCATCCATAATTGTGATTGCAAGCTATCAGCACTCCTTGAAACCGTACTCCTCCGATGGCAGGTTAACATCAATCCCTACTCAGGTGGCTTTCAAATTTAGAGAATGAGATGCAACCATTGAAAGAATATCAGAGTCTGTCTCTACAGTATATGCAAGGCAGCTATGCTACAGTAAGTTCCTCCAAGCTCAATGTTGCCTTGCCATGAAAGGCCCATGCATTTGGTCCGTTCCCAGCCAGGTCATCTATTCTGCATTTCAACACAACGCATGCACTCACTCATCCCACTTCATCCAAGCTTTTTTGTTCCTGCCGCAACAACACTGTAAAAGTGCTTTTTTTTTGCTTCTTAGAGGGTTCAACAGCTATGTGTGTTACTCACATCACACCCTGCTGCAACAGTGTATCATCAGAGCAAGGGCAGGAGTAGCTAGCATTGCTCAAATGGCCTGTGAGTTGGGCTTTGTGTGTTACTATCAGCATTATTCAGTCCGTACAGTATGTTTTTGATGATTGTAGTGGCCAAAAATGCTTGAAGCTTTTTTCAAAATTTGCAATGAAACTTGCAAAATTGTGATTTTTAGTGGAAAGCTACCTGAATTGGCTAAAATTTTAATTGCAGGAAACTGTCTTTCGCGGCGATGTTTGTTGGTAAATGAGACATTTTAGCTGTACTCATCTTCAACGCACGAGAATCAAGAAGGGTTTGTAACCAAATGCGCATTGTGATAATGTCACATGATGTGTCTTACCCCAAATCTGTGGTAATTTTGTAAAAATTTAAGTTTGCTTGATTCTGCGTTATTTTCTGCGTTTGCAAAATCCTGGAGCAACTGATTATTCTGCAATTAGAACAAAGGCTCTGCAAGGCCTCAATCACCGCCTGGAAATACATGCAGCTAGCCCTAAAATACAAAACCTTATTAAAGTTTAACAATTCACAGCAAATTATTCGATATTGGATTGATAAAATTGTGAAATGTGTTACTTTGTTCTCACTGCCAGACAGTGATACAAATAGACCGAGTCTGTTTAAATAATACAGTCAAATGTGGAGAAAATAGTAATAAGTAAAAAGAAAACAAAAGAGAAATAAGGTGGTGTGTCAATGCATTGTATTTAACATCCACAATTCCACTACCTTAAACCATTGGCAGGATAAGAATGTGAAAGAGGACAGAATCAACGTGGATCTTTAATAGACTAACAAGGTGCGGTCACCTTCACAGTCACATGGTAATGAATGTTCGGCAGGGAACAAGCACACAGAAACTCTAGACATGAGAAGAAAATTGCCTAGGCTGTCTAAAACATAACAAAGTAGATCTCTGTTATAGATTTATTAGTGCTGCAATGTGATGTATAATCTGAGTTGCTATGAATTTATGCTGCTGTCACATCATCGATAAAGATCAGTAAGTCAATTCCACTGGAAATCGACTGGTTTTTGATTTGTTTTGTTTTTAAAAAAATTTTTAATCAAACATTATCTCAGCGTTTATGTTCTTGAGTTCTTGAGTTCTTGAGTCAGCAACCTCCAACAATGGTATACCTCCATCCTTAATGAAGTTCTTCATGATTGACAGCATTCTTCAGTCACCCAATACTGGTCTTCTGTGTTCTGTCAGATTGTTTAGCTATTGCTAAACTCGCCAGTGCGTTCTGTTTTCTTAACAATATACTAAACAGCTGACATGACTAACGTTGTTGCTTTGCCTCTGACTGATTTGCTCTGCTTTTTTTTACTTTATGATGGTCCAACACTTACTGGCATTGATGCTTATGTAAAACACTCCAGATGCAGATGGAAGATCAGATAGTATCAGCTAGACCTTTTGTTAGCTCTACTGTGCACCAACACACAAGAAAATACTGGGCAGCCAATGGTTCAATTTCAAATAGTGAGCAGCCAATTGTTCTATTACGATAAAATAGGAGGACAGTGTATGAAATGTTCTGCTGATAAGGATGTAGCTTGCATAGACAAAATTAAAGTTGACAGTCCGCACTTCATTGGTTCATTGCACTTTATTGCTTTGCTGGTAGAGCACAGAAACAAAAATTAAAATGTGCATATCTTATAACTGTACATCTTGCCTTTTGACTTAGCAGATGTGCCTGAGCTCTATGGATGAGCAAAGAAAAACACATAGCGCTTAACTGAATTAAATTTTAAAGTCATGTAGCATGGAAGAACCATTTAGTGAAGAATTGTTCACCAATATGTACAGGGATTTTACTGAGGAAATGATGTGTGTTTTATCAATTAGGCTTTTGTCCTCCTCTGTTATATGTACTCCATATATTTTTACCATGTCATTTTACAATGTTGTTCTTCACAGGAAATGTTAAGCAGTGATTTAGGATAGCTATACAGACTCCCCCAGTGTCATGACTGCAAACTTCTCCTTGAAGGATTTTGTAACATCTCATGTCAAGTCTCGGGAATGCATTTTGGAAGTGGTGCTGACTCAAGGATGAACTTATAATAAAACCAATTCCCATAGATCACTGAATTGGAGGCTTAGAGAATTTTCTTTAAATATATATATATATATATATATATATATTTAAAGTTGTTTCAGTCCTCACTACAGTCTATGAAATGGACGAGAGCTAAGAGTTTCATTGATCCAACCATAACAAGAACAAGAAAAAAAAAAAAGTTAAAGCTAAACCTAATTGAATTAGCATATGTTTGTTCACTTACTTGGATCAGAAACAGTGTTAGCGTATCATCACTTTTGTCAGTGCAATCTTTGCTCTTCATAAAGTACTCTTTAGTAGCCAAGTAAGCTTTTTTTCTGTGCATGAACACGCACAATTACCTTTAGGCAAACAGTAATGTTTTAATTATACTACTAGCATGTTTAATAATGATAATAGTCAGCGTTTAGCATGATATCACTAAAGCTAACTGTATCTACTTCTGAAACTGGATTCATTATTAGCAAAGCAAGCATTTTTGGTCAAACGGTATCTTTAAAGTTATCTCTGGACAGACTATAATGTTCCAATCAGGATTCTTTTTCTGATTAAATCCATATGTTTTTAAGCAATTTAACCATGCAGTCATTCGCTGGAATAGCTACTTTGGTTGTTTAAGATATGTGTGTAGAAAAATGGTTGTACCTGGTTCAAGGAAGATCTTGTTCGTGATACAAATGTATCAGATTTTTATACTTGACTTTTTTGTTCAAAGTGTTTTCATATTGCATATTAAATCTACTGAGAGGGAAACTGTATGACCTGACACATTTAGTGATACTACGGTCTATTCCTGTAAAGTGACCCTTCATATGGATCAGGTATTTCTTATAGAATTGACCTCTACAACACTTTAGTGTTCACTCTTAGGAAAATAAGACAGGAGTTAAGTCAGAAAAATCATCTGTCTCCTTTATGCACTAGTGCCCTGAAATTTTGTACCTTTGTACGGTCTTTCTGTGATGGTTCAGGGGTCAAACATGATCTGATATTTCACAATCCTCCCCGGCATATTGTTCTTCCCTTTCTAAATCGCTTCTTCCGTCCGAGAAGATAAATATATTACAGAAACATCTAAAGAAATAAAATCACAAGGTCACAGTGCTCTTCTTGTTTGCCGTGAGCTCATCTTGTTTGAATGGTGTTCATAGTCTGTGTCAGTTGCTATGCAAGGGGTGGGATTTCCTCTCTATTCTGGAAACTTTGTCTTTGAGCCCTGGTCACAAATCAGGCTGATTCATTTTGTTTATTTATGTGTTTCTGTGAGACAGCCAAGTTCAATCGGTAATGCGAGTTGCAAAATAATGTTATTGGATTAAAGGCAAGGAATGGATGACCTGACAAAGTTTACTTTCAGGAAGCCAAGACAGAATTGGGAAGCTTTAAACTGTGTCAAAATAGCAGATGATGCTGTCTAAACATTCAGGGAAACGTGAATGAAGTCAGATTATATTCTTATATGTCCAGAGCGTTTCATTTATTGCTTGAATTGCTTTGTATGTAGATGCAGTCTTAACAATTATATGGTCTTATACCGTAGTGCTACACACGTCATTTCTGCTCTCAAAGATGGAACGAATGATTAATCAGAAGTGTATGATGTCATAACTTTTACAACAATTTAAAAACACTCAAACCTTGTGATTTGTCAGGCTATAATTTTGTTTAGTTTAGTTTGTTTGCAGTGCCTTTCTACTTAGGGCAAAATGTATCGGAACATTACAGGCCAGACCAGTCTTTTTACATCAACATTTAGCACTTAATGATCCCTTTAATCAATGACAGATTACCACAACACAAATCCAATTAGCCCAAATCAAACTATACTCCAAGCTTTTGACTCCACAAACCAACAACCCCCTAGAGATTTGGACGGTGCAACCAGGTCTGACTCTGCCCAATTGGCTATGATTTCCAAATAAAACAAGTTCAGGAACAGTGAGGGACTCTGAGGAATTGAAGGACAAATACAGAGGGGGAGACGCATGGAAATGGGACATGCAGCAGCAGGCACAGGTGCTCTCACTCTGTCCTCGAACCCTGCAGCCGGTCTGGGCAGATGGATAGGCTCTTGGTCCAGGTGGGCCTTTCCAATGCAGAATCACTTCACACCTGGCTGTCTGGACGTCCACAGCTATCCATCACAGTGATGAAGGAAATTAATCAATTTAGAGTTTAAATCAGAAAGGAAAGCACCTGTAGTGGGTACAGAGGTGGTATAAGTACATACAGATATGCTGGTGAGGACAGTTCAGTTATATACCTAATGTAATCAACTAAGATGAGAGTGATGCCATGGGCAAATGAGCTTTGTTTTAGATGATCTGTATTTCAAATGAAGCCGTACTCTAGCACCTTCTTGTACCGTATGTCAGTTTCCCCATGTCCTTAATGAACTGGTCAATCAGTGTTGGAACAAAACACATTTATGCTATGAGCTCACACAGATGGAATCATCCGATGATTTATCACAGTGAAACTATATTTTGCATTGTGCATTCATGCTACAGTTGAGTTGCTGGCTGAAACTGGAAGGACATCTACTGGTGGACCCACAAGCACACAGGTCAGATTCTTACAGTGTCAAACAAACTAAGACTGAACTGCCAATGAAAGAAAAATATTAACTAATTAATAACTAATTAAAATGCTAATTAGTGAAAATTGAAACAACAATTTTATAATTTGCTTGACTGAAATATTATTAATAAATTAAGGAAACTAAAACGTTTTGAGGCTTTGGGGCAGAAGGTAGCATTGCTGCAGGGTCCCTGGTTTCTTCCTGAGCTTGAGTTATTGTCTGTATCGAGTTTCACATGTTCTCCTTGCGTCCTTGTGAGTTCTCAAAAACATTCCGGCAGGTGGTTTGGTGACTGTAAATTTTGCCATCTAGCATATTTCTCCTCGAGAGAAGTTTTGGAAGTGATTAAGAATTAAAATCTAAAGTGGTGGTGGAAGATAGCGTTAGAATTTTCCAGCTGTCAGTGGATCAATCAGTCTAAAGAATTTGGGCTGTCTTTTTTTATTGCTTCACTTGCTGTTATAAATAATCTCAAGTTTATCCCATTGTTTACACATCCTCCTTTAATATATGTACTTTTCCCATTCTAAATCTTATAACACTTATGCCACTCTTTGACATATTTCTTTCAACCCAGTTTACACTATCTCTCCCAGTGGTGCTCTTCACATGTTCTGAACACACATCAGATACTGGACAATAATGGCATGATGGTTTTATGCTACATTCATCCAGGTGCATGTTGACATTGGATGATAAGGCAGTGTACGTCAGCAATAAACACAGTGCTGGTAAAATTACAACATAGTGCACAAAGTTTATAAAGTAACAGGATGTTACAGCTAAAAGTCCTGGAGTCCAGTTGGTTGAAAATTGCACAATCCTAATTAAGAAAAAAAAGGGGGGGGGGGTTTGATCCCTCAAATTAATAAAATAACAAAAAATTAGTGAATTAGTCTTGTAACCCAACCAAAGAATTTTGCAGAGACAAACAAACAAACAAACAAACAAACAAACAAAATAGTATTATCTGTATACTTAAATATAAATCTATAATAACCTACTAATACTGCACTGATTTTTCACATAAAAAAATAACTTTATTCCTGGTTCAGAAATGTTGCTCATTTTATCCAAATAGTCAATTACAGTTGTACTATAGCCCTTAGTTAGACTTTGTGCCACTTACGCTTGTTACTGGTATGTTACTTTACCACTAAATACTGAGATAGTTAACATTAGTGATGCAGGACATATAATTAATATGCATGATATTATAATTGCAGTAATATTGTCTTCAAATTGTACCAATTCTCTCTGAGTCTGTATTCTACTTACAGTATGTTGAGGCTGTACTTAGGGTAAGATCTATACATTTAATATTTTAATCAGATAATTCTTTTGCTATTAATTAACTATATTTGACCTCTTTTTCAATTATATTTTATATATATATAAATAAATATTTAGTTTTGTTTTAAAGCAAAGTATTCATTAAACAGTTAACAGTAATATATAATCCTAAATGTTTCAGTCTTGAAGAGCATATCCAAGGCCTTTTTTTTTTTTTATTTTTTTTTTTTATTTTTTTTAACTTTTGTTTATTTCCTCACAGCTATCAGTGATTATGATCTCGGTGTTTCTCCTGGACCCGCTCTAGACACAATTCCCCAGGAGGGTCACCAGCAGGTCTTCTGTTTCCTGCACACGGTCAATGACACACAACCACTCCTCTATTTGATGACTGATAGCTAACAGCTGCCTCCATCTGGCTTCGGCTTTAGCCAGATACTAAGAATAAAACTCTTTCATTTTTCAGAAAAGCAAACACACACATTTAAATGCCTAAATATAGAATGCAAAACTGAAATGCATTCATGTATAAATCTGCACTATTTCCACCTTTGCACATACTGCACATGTGCAGCACACTAATATGTCGATGATGGAAAGGCACGGTGAAATGGCAGTGCATTGCTACACATCTTCACATGGTGCCAGGTGCGATGCAAGCTGACCCGTTCCATTTGCAAGAAAGACTGCACGACTTCTTCAGGTATCACATTCTTTCCTGAGCAAGGACATCAGTTATACTGCATAGGATCAAGTGACACTGACTTCAAGTCAGACTTCCAGTCAGTTATGTATCTACCTCCGATGCACTGTAGTATCTTTAATTCTGCATCGAATTCTTAATATCTGCAGGTATAAATACATTCGACAGCTCATCGTTTGTTCTAAAAGAGTTCCAAGTCCATGTGCTTTCACATAAATTATATTTCCATAAGGACAGATGTGGACAAATGTTTGACAAATATCCCTTTATATTATAACCTCCACAAAGGGGAAAAAAGATTGCTTTTACTTCTTTAAAAGGATATTTGTTTATTTAAATGCTTCTCCATGACCACTGGGTTCCAGCTTTATCTTCTGTAAGAGATACTGAACAGTATTTATATTAGACACAATGACATTTGAAGTGGAATCTATAATATGACACATATTGCATCACAACTTATGCCAAGGGCCTAAATTTAACCTGTTCCATAATTCTTAGACACGTTACCACATTTAGAGTATTATTTATTGCATAATCATGTGTCTGGTGACTTCAGTATTATCTTTGTACTCGAAATACTAGATAAGATTTCATTAAGCTCATTCATGCATCAGTTGTTGTCTGCCATCAAAATTGTTTTTGAAAAACAAAATGGCTCTATGTTTGGACCATATTCAGATAAATTAGAACATTCAGATCTAAGGGAATATAAGCCATTTTATTTAGCCAAGATTAATAATACACACACTGACATTAATGTGCAGGGTTAGGAGGGTTACTTTAAACGTGTATTCCATTACTGTTACAAATTACTTCATAAAAAATGTCATCAGCATCGTAATTCAAGTATCACAATATTGAAAGTAATGAAATCTAATTAGTTTTGGATTACTTCAAAGGTCACATATGTAAATAAAGTCAAGAGGAAAGCAATATGATCTAAAATACTTTTATGCAGAGCTTATTTTAGAGCTCAAAAACATGTTCTATGTTTGGTTATGTTTTAAGAAATTAAATAAATTAATTAATAAATAAAAGATGCAGGGTAACATTACATGACAAATGTTAGGGTGGCCATATTCTGGTTTTCCAAAAAGAAGACACCTTTTTCGTGTGTCTTAATAGCGTTCAAAACAATGTTACTATGAATTCAGATTTTAATACACTGAAAAAGACACACTATTATTAGCACTATTAGCATCACACACACACACAGTCACGACTGGCAAGAGAGAACCAGAACTATAATCAAGCAGCTGTCTATATTGTGTTTTGTCAAAAGATTAATTTCTTTG
The DNA here is from genome assembly GCA_022414735.1 of Noturus placidus. Taxonomy (NCBI): domain Eukaryota; kingdom Metazoa; phylum Chordata; class Actinopteri; order Siluriformes; family Ictaluridae; genus Noturus; species Noturus placidus. The sequence continues at coordinate 88,445 of JAFFST010047000.1, forward strand.
CTTTTAAATGAAAAAAAAAAAAAAACAACATTTAATCTTGGTAGTATTCCCATTTTTTATTTATTCATTCTTTTTTTTTTAACAAAATGTACCTGTAATCTGATTACTTTGTTTTTTGACACAACTGTAATGGATTACAGTTAAAATCCTGATTATGTAATGCGTATTCCATTACTGTCCAAGCCTACTAATGTGGTAAATTGCAGCCAGTACGGTGATGACTTCACCCTGCAGGGGAAATGATTAATAATTTACTGAACAATATCAAGGGAGAACATATTTTTTATCCAATGATAAACTCATTCATTCACCTTCAGTAACCGCTCTATCCTGGTCAGGGTTGCAGTGGATCCAGAGCCAATACTGGGCGTGAGGAGGGAATACAATCTGGATGGGACACCAGGCCAATTAGCCTATCCATCTACTGGCAAAACAGTGGAACCAGAAGGCAAGCCAAGCAGACACAGAGAAAATATGTATTAGCTTCCAAAGCTAAATGCAACTTTCTCTTGAAAGTACAAGTTCATTATCCTGTGCTTATGTGCTTATACAATCTATAATATTAATAAGGACATTAGGGTTAGGGTGAGATATTATTTGAACAGAAAACAATGAAACCAATAAAACCTAGGGTTAGGGTTACCTCCACAATAGCCCATAGGTTTTGGGCTAAAATCTGGCTTGTACATGGATTGCAAATGGTCAGTGCAGATTTAGACATTATTGTCCTTTTGATATTTATCACACCTTTTGGATGAATTGGAAAGCTGACTGCACCCCAGGCCTTCTCTCTCAAAATCAGTGCCCACCCTCACTAATGCTCTTGTAGCTGAAGCCCCACTGCCATGCTCCAAATCTAGTGGAAAGACTTCCAGCAAGAGAGAGAGAGAGAGAGAGAGAGAGAGAGAGAGAGAGAGAGAGAGAGAGAGAGAGAGAGAAAATTAAAGAGAGAGTTAAAACTTGTTGAGATAAACTGAGCGGATGAATATATACTCCTCTCAGATTTTATTTCAGACTATATAATGTCTGATACTGTACAAGTAGCTTACAGCGGAGGTAAAATAATGTGAGCATGGAACTTGAATAAGCTCTCTTCATGCTATGATCTGTTTAACCTCGGTAATAGCCACTATTCCTATGTAATGTGATTCCACAGCAGTCTCTTAATGGCAGTGGCAAGTGTCAGGGAAAGATGATAAGGGAGGTGGGAATGCCTGGCATACTTTCCACCATCATGTTGCGTTTGCTCACTATTTCAAAGGCACCATTGACTAACAGAGGACGCTGCTTCTAGAAATGACCAGAGAATAACAACACAGGGTGGTACAACTAGTCAAAGAAGAGTTTAAAGAGTGGATGAACAGGCAGTTGATCAGCTATGTCTGAAACCATGTCATCTCAGAGGAAGCCCTCTGTTAACAAGAATATCAAGAAGCTGCGTACACTAAGCGTTGTGTGCAACCTGGCACGGAGCTGGCAACAGTGGGTATGTGAGAACGAAGAAAAGCAGGCTAATGAACCCACAGGATGGGCCCCAGACAGCTATGACAAGCCCCAAACTGAAAAGAAAGAGCCAAAGAAACCTGTATCTACTGAGATGAAGACAAATAAATCTCAGGACAATGAGCATGGACCAGAGGATTCCCGCATTAAGACCAAACAGGTGGTGAAAACAGTGACGCGAGATGTCCAGGAGAAGAGCGCAGGCATTGAGTTCCTGACCAACCGCATTTGTAAAGATCCAAAGGCAGAAGAGCTGGACAGGATGCTGAAAAATAAGAGTTCACCCACCCTGCGCAGAAAATGCTCCAACATGGTGTCAGAGCTGACACAGAGCTGGAAGACAGTAGAAAATGGACGGAAGAGAGTGGGGGAGTCCAGCGAGGGCACTGGAATCTCTGAGGCCAAGGAGAGAGTTCTGGAGCTGGACATTTCAGAGAATCAGGAAAATGCTGAAGAGAATGAATCATCACTCAGGCTCAAGAGACCATCATCACTTGGGTGAGTGTGGTTTTCCTAAGGCTTTCCACTGTAATAAGGAGTTAAAAAGCAAGCCATTCAATTATTTTGCATCCCAAGACCATTATATTATAGAAAATATTTAAACTCTTACTTCTCTGTTTATTCATATAGGTGTTTATAGGGCGG
>JAFFST010047000.1:97195-108065 GCA_022414735.1 Noturus placidus
GTCCACTAATCGTAGGGTTGGTGGTTCGAATCCCGGGCCGGGTGATCCCATGCGGAAGTGTCCTTGGGCACGACACTGAACCCTAAGTTGACCCCGATGGCAAGCTAGCATCTTGCATGCAGCTCTGCTACCATTGGTGTGTGAGTGTGGTCTCATTTGTAAGTCGCTTTGGATAAAAGCGTCTGCTAAATGAATAAATGTAAATGTAAATGTACATACATACATACATGTGTGTGTGTGTGTGTATGAGTGTGTGTGGTGTAATGATTTGAAAGGAGAACATAAAACTCCGGTTTACTGACACATTAAGTCTTCTTTTGACTAAGAAAATATAGTTAAATGGTAAATAAATAAATAGTTCAGAAAAAAAATAGTTCAGAGTAGTTTAATCGTTCATTCTGACCAATATATATATAATTGTGTAAATGGTTTCAACACGAATGCAAAAACGATATCAGGTAATAAAACATTCGTACATGTGGTGTTTAGTCCATTAGACTATGTTTTGCAATACACATTAAATTATAATTAATGACTAACGCGTGCCCTCTACTGGCGGCATATCACATCTGCAATCCATTTAAGGTGAAAGTCTAGTGTGAATCTGCCACAGTTTCAGAAGCCACGTTCAACCTTGTTTGTCATACTGAATACAAAGGCTTGTGGTAGTTAAAAACATACTAAAGTTACTTCAGAAATACAGTTTAGGTTAATATGATTTGTGTGAAGTATGAAGTGTTTCTGCTCCCCGTGACATCAGCTTACATGTGCTTGATATGTAACCAAAGGCTACAAAGGTTTACCTTTACCAGACTGGTCTTGCAGGAACACATCAGACAACGCTTGTTGTATCTGGGCTCAAAGTCAAGCATAACAAACAACGTGATTTCTCCCCCTTTAGGTCAGAAAAGCAACATTTAGCATGAATATATCTTTTTCTCAGACATAGAATAGTTAAAAAATGTAATAAATTTCAAGAAGTTTTTTTTATCCACATAAAAACTAGAGCTTTTGTACACTGCATATAAGGGGACTTTAAGTAACAAATTAACACGCACTTTCAAAATGTTCTTGCTAACACCTGGTTGCTAATCCTTTCTGCTGATCCATTCACTATCTTTAGTAACCACTATATTTTGGTCAGGGTCAAGGTGGGTTCTATCTCTGGAGCACATACATACATACATACATACATACATACATACATACATACACACACACACACACACACACACACACACACACACACACACACACACACACACCCTGCATGGGACACCAGTCTTTGAAACTGCCATGATTTTAATGAAGAAATGTTTCAGTTAATTCTTTATTTTTTGCTTAAATACTATGAACATTATGCTCTAATTAATTATGTTTAGGGTGGAAAAAGACAAGTAAGAACATTCATTCATAAATCAATCAATTCATTTATTCATTCATTTATTCTTCTTCAGTAAGAGCTTTATCCTGGTCAGGTCCACAGTGGATCCAGAGCCAATCCCAGGAACATGGAGCATGATGCTACAACATAAACTAAAATAATAAACTAAAATACGAACTCGGCGGGAGGATATGCAAGTGAATGTAACTGGAAAAAACCGGAACTCACGTTAGTCTAGCCTACTTCATGGGTGTGCAAATATCAACAGTTAATTTACGTTGTTAAGAACCAACCAAGCCATGGTCTGATGATTCTATACTAAGATAAAGTTACATACTATTTAGGTATCTAGTTACTTACTGCCTGAAAAAAAGCTCGTATATTCTGCTGCACTTTTCTACACTTGGCTTCTGTCTCCATTTCTTACAGACTGAGCTGCTAAAATATATCAACGTACTTGTGTTGAGTATGGGCGCAAACCAAGTGTACAACTGGAGGGGGGCACACACTTATTTTCCTTAACAAACGGAAATATATTAAAAAGGAATAGACATAAAGAAATAGAATAGATGAAGAAAAGACAGATCCGTTGGTAGGGTTCATTAAAGGGGGATATATAGAAAATATTTTGTACTGTATATTGGGGGACCGATTGGTATTTCCTCAACACTGGGGGGGACACGACCCCACTAAAGAATGCGTGGTGGGAAGAAGTCAGTGTGATGCTCTAGGTAATGTTCTACTGGGAAACCTTGGGTCCTGGAATTCATGTGGATGTTACCTTGACTCGTACCATCTACCTAAACATTGTTGCAGACCAAGTACAGTACACCTCATTCATTTGATACACACACACAGGTTGAAATAGTCATTGTTTTCAAACTGAATGTGCTGGAGAACAAAGTCAAAACAACATAAAAGCAACCGTCCTATGCCGTACATCTTGTCTTTTTGGTCATTGGAGGAGGAACCCGTGTCCAAGCACAACTCATAATAAACTTATGATGCAGCATGGTAGATTTAGAGAGTTATTCTGTATTTACATTTGCATTGGTATTGGCATTTGCTCTGCTTTTGTCCAAAGTCTCTTACAATTCATGTTCCCTTTTCTACTGGTTATATACCCAGCTCACTGTCGCGCTGGTGCACATCCTGAAAGTGTAAAGACTCACAAATGAGGAAGAATGCATGATTTGTACACCATGTTAGAGTTACACCGTGATTGGCGTGCAATGATGTAACTCTGTGATTGCGTTTGATCGTGTTAATGAGAACTACAATCCCCACAATTCTCTGACACACCGCTACAAGAGGTGTTTTAGGAGCGCGCGAGTTTCCGTGTTGCCAGATTGTGCGGTTTACTTTCCAATATGGCTGTAAAATGGTTTGGATATAGAAATTGCACTGAGATAGGGGATTTAATATGTGGAAAAGTTGTTATCTTGCCAAGTTTATGCTGTAGTAAAATGAGATAGTATTAAGCGCTGATACGGATGGAAACCGACGCTCCAATCTGGCAACAGTGGGTCTGGGGACTTGACAGGATTTGCCCGCGGCAAGTGTTAACAAGCGCGAGGAGATGAGCTGCTGAGGATGTTAGTGATCCTTCCCCCGTGAACATCATGTGTGAAGTAGCAGAATGGCTGTCGAAGGTAAGATTTTAAACAGAGACGTCGAGGGGGTTATTAGAGTGTCATATTGACCTTCCGGATAAGAAATCGGGGACAACAGTAAGCAACTGATGCGAGGCGCGAGCTCGGGTTTATGATTGGCTTGCGCAGCAGCAGCACGCGCGCGCGCATCTATGTAGTCTGTACTGCATGTGATGGAGAGAGAGAGAGAGAGAGAGAGAGAGAGAGAGAGTCCTGTGCACATACTGTGATCTGGCATGATTGATTAAGCATGCTTTTATTTCAAGCCGCTCGTGCACAGGGGAAGCCGACAAATGCACAGTTATGGCAAGAAGTGTGAAATGCACGCGCGCGCATGACACAAAAGCTATACGGTTTTTGTTGTTGTTGTTGTTTTAAGCAATGGAAGGCTTTAAATGGTTACAGTCCCAACATATATTTTATTTGTTTGCTTATTCTAGACTGATATTCAGACATTACTAAACGTTTCAGTGGTCTTATTCGTTTCAAGTGGTGTGAAGTGTCATGGCAAGCGCGCGCAATGGGGCCAGAAATGAGCGCGTGACTGCTTTGTAAAGAAAGCGCTGCACACCGCTGGACTCAACTGCGCTCTGTAGGTCATGATGCTCAGCCAGTGTCCACATCTGGTTGGGGGAATTCTCTGGATTCAGAACCCCATGCGAGGTATGTGCTTTCCGTTCCTAAAGACCCGTGCACTGATAAGCATCGAGCCATCACTGTGATTGAGGAGCATTCCAGCATGTGTAATGAATAATCACGCTTCACTGTTGTCTCTGGGTCTGATCCGGTCCGACTGCATGCTTAATCAAGAATCTGATCTCGGAGTTAATTACGAATTATTCATGCGATTATTCAAGGACGTTAAGATTGTGCTCATGCATTGCTCACATTGTTGTTGGCTTTAGGTTTATTGGTTGGTGAGGACACATACATCATTTAGTCTCAACACATGGTTTAATGGGCAGCACGTTTGTCTCGCAGGGTTGGGGGATCAAATCCTGCCTCTGCCATGTGTGCACAAAGCTTTCCCTGTGGTTGGTTGTGACCCCATCCAACGTGTCCCCCGTCTTGTGCCTCAACGTCTCAGGTGTCCTCTGCGTCCCTCCCGGGTTCCAACCCCCCCTGTGACCCTGCAAAGGATAAGCAGTATGGAAGATTACATAACTGGGACTTTTTTGGTCAATGGAGAAAATTGCTTTTTATGTTCTGCAGATTTTTACCATTGTTGGTTCTGATGATATACTTACTCATGGGTTGTTCATTCATTTATTCATTTTCATTAGCTGTTTTATCCTGGTCAGGGTTGCGTGAATCCAGCGCCAATCCCCAAACACTCTTTCAAATTTAGGGTCCATTTAACATAGTCAGTTCACCTACTGGCATGTTTTAGGGCGGTCAGACGAAACCAGAGAACCTAAAATAAACCCTCAGGAACATAGGGAAAACACATGAAAGTCCACAGCGGGACAGATCTCAGGATTAAACTTGGAACCGTTGATCTGAGCAGCGTCACTTCTAACCACCACTGCTGCTTAGAATAATAATAATAATAATAATAATAATTTATCAATTTGTATAGCGCTTTTTACAATGGTACATTGTCACTAGTTAGATTTCCTTTACCTCATAGTGGACATTTAAAAAATAAAAATCCATATACATTTTTTTCTGTCATTTTTATTCATACGGCGGTCAGATCTTTTTACACAGCTTTTGTGTAATCATGAAAGTTTCTTTAACGATTCACATCAGAATGGGCTGAGAGCTCATCTCAATCACAGGCTTTTCTGTTGAGACTATTGCCATGCACCCAGATGGGCTTCAGTCCTGAGCTATTGATCTCCTCACTTTAAATCTAGTTTGTCCCTGGGGAATTTTATGGCCATGTTTTCCCCTGGTGTTCATGATATAATTGCTATGGGTCTTTACAGTGCTTTTACTTTAATGAAGTGCATTCAGGGACATGGCATATATAAGTACAGCTTTGATGCAGGAATTGTAGAAAGTTCGCTGTTCTGCGCATGTTCTGCTAAATGATTCATCATGTGTGGAGATGAAGCTCAGTTCAAGGTTAAAGGAGTTCACTGGTGTGGAATGTGATGGGAGAATAAAAATAAATAGCAACATTACTGAAGATACACGGACACGCTGCTGTAGCTATATGTAGTCATGTGGGCAGAGTTGTATTGTCTTGCATTAAAGTTGCATCACATTCCAGGAGATATAAAATTTATCCCACTGTACACATGTACTGTATATAGATGGAATGTGAAATAAGACTTGACTTAGGTTTATCTTAGTGTATTAAGAAAGGCAGATGATGAATGAGGTCTGTGATGGAGGGTTTTTTTTTTTGCAGTAGAAATTATTTGGAAATATGAATTTAAATATAAGATATATTTATATTGTGTACAGTTTCTTGAAGACAATAATTTGTACATTACTAGGCTTACTAAAAAGCAAAATATGAAACCATGAAATGCCAAGGTCTTTTGGATGCCATGGTGCCCACTCACACCTGATTATCATCCCACTGATTGAAAACATACAGACTCTAATTTCAGTTTCAAATTAACCACTAATCCTAGAGATTCACATACTTTTGGAATATTGGATAATTTAATAAACAAATGACCAAGTATAATATTATTGTCTCATTTATTTAGCTGGGTCCTTTTGGTCAAATTTTAGGACTTGTGAAAATCTGATGATGTTTTAGGTCATATTTATATATATATATAAATATGCACGGCGCACGGTGGCTTAGCACGTTGGTTAAGCACGGTGGTTAGCACGTTCGCCTCACACCTCCAGGGTTCGATTCCCACCATGGCCCTGTGTGTGTGGAGTCTGCATGTTCTCCCCGTGTTGCCGGGGTTTCCTCCGGGTACTCCGGTTTCCTCTCTCAGTCCGAAGACATGCATGCTAGGCTGATTGACATGTCCAAAGTGTCTGTAGTGTATGAATGGGTGTGTGAATGTGTATGTGATTGTGCCCTGCAATGGACTGGCACCCTGTCCCCGCCTTGTGCCCGATGCTTCCTGATATGCTCAAGGTTCCCCGTGACCCTGAAAAGGAGTAAGCTGTAGAAGATATATATATATAGTGAAATTCATATATATATATATATATACTGTATATATATATATGAATTTCACACACACACACACACACACACACACACACACACACACACATATATATATATATATATATATAATCCTAAGGGGTTCACAAACTTTCAAGCACCACTGCATTATACAAACTGTCTAATTGGAAAAGAAAACCTTTCATTAATACACACATACACACATCTTTGCTGACTTTACATGAGAGTTTAGATGATTGTTTTCATGTATACAATCATGAAAACACATTTGATCACATCATGCACTGGGATTTAATTTATCCTGTTTAGGAAATCCTATGTGATCCTCAGCAATGTTGTGAATAGTTTTAAGCTTTTAATGCCACTTTAAGGAGAACTCTTAGTGTAGTGAAAAGATAAAACTCTTTGTGAGTATGACCTCTGATCTTCTATTGCATTCTTCTGCTTCCTGTTATAATGATTAAAGTAAATGATGCCTTCTGAGGTTCTGCACTGTCTTTAAGGTTTTTCACTCCGCTTCCAATTATTTCCATTTATGGCATTTGGCAGATGCTCTTATCCAGAGCAACTTACATTTATTTCTTTTATACATCTGAACTATTGAGGGTTAACTCAAGGGTCAATCAGTCAGTACGTTTACATGGACAACAATAATCCGATATTAACCCGATATTAAGACGATACTCTGATTAAGAAACTAGCATGTAAACAGCAATTATTGATGACATTAATCCGACTAAATTGATACGCGAAGTAAACACAAATGGAATTAAGACATGTGGAGTGCTCCTGTTTTAGTCGCATTGTCGACGTGCGTTACAGACATGTACACACCTTAATCACACTATTAACGTCGTGTGGGAATTTTCACCACATTTTGTGACAGGACACGTACACACACACGGCAGTGCTCAACCGTTTGATGGCAAACAAGAGAGCATAGCTGCGTCCCAAACAGCATACTTATCTGCTATATAGTAGGGGGAGAAATACACATATCTCGGCTACTATATAGTCAGTAAGTATGTGGTTTGGGACGCAGCCCACGGCTTCAAGCTGTCGTCTGTTTGCACGTACAGCATGACAAATAATTAACCGCACTTGAAGCTTTCATAAATTTAAAAATGAAACACCCAAAACTGTATACGGTCCCTTAACGAAAACCAACTAACTGTATGTCGATACGTGAAATTCTGGAGGGACGTCGGACGGCGTGGCGCGGTGACATAATGACGTGTGACGTTAATCAATCCATGTTCTATAACATGTAACACAGGAACATGAAAGGAGTATTCTAAAAGTGACTCATGTAAACACCTTGATCAGAATTTTGTCTTATTCAGAATAAGGTCAATAATTCTATTATTGCTGTCCATGTAAACGTAGTCAGTGGCAGCTTGGTGGTGCTGGAGATTGAACTCACGACTTTCCATTTTCTTGGTGAAAAAATGATCGTATTAGATTTAGTCGACCAGATTGTTCACAAGGTCACGAGTGTATTTTTTAAATCATGCTAATGACAAGCATTTCCTTGTGACATACCTGCTGTTGGTTGTTTTAGTGTTAGTTAGTGGTAGTTATGCGACTTTTCTTCCCACTGTTTCCTCAACAAAGCCAAAGCAAAAGCCAAGATAAAAGCAGCATCTTCAGTTAATACTGTTTTGATCTTCCCATACTGTGATGACTATAAAGTGTTGGACTATAAATATAAAAAGACAAAGATGTGTCCGTGCTATAGTACTTTTGGAGCTGTTCCTCGTTTTCTTTGTTTCAGCCGCTCCAATGAATCATTTGATTGACCAGTCAAGAATGTTCTAGTGTTACCATTCTCCCCCCACACTATTATACTAACAGTTTTTCTATTCATACGTGACTGACTCAAGGGGAATTACAGTACACAATACACGTCTTGTTAACTGTCATCTCAATAATGGCCTTTGTTAAATTCAGAAGCCTACATGAGACTTTTGTTTGATTGTGTTTGATTTGTTTGATAAAGTCTGTGTACTGAGAAACGATTCATATAAAGATGCTCTGAGCCTTCTGATTGCTTATGAGATGTACTTGTTTAAATAAATGTAAACATTTTCATCACAATTATGCATTTCAAATCCAGGTCATATACATTTTAATAAATTGTAATAAAATAGTACATTGCGATTTTTATCATGTAATCACAATATATTTTGTTAATGCTCTGCACTCCTAGAACATATCCTAGTGTTTCAGTGACATGGTTTTTTCTGTCATATTTGGGACTGAATTTCTGGCTTCACTTCCTGGACATTATCCAGTCTTCAAATGTCCAGTTTGAGTCATCCTATGCCCACTGTAGGCTCAGATTCCTGTTGTTGGCTGACAGGAGTGGAAGCTGGCATGGTCTTCTGCTGTTGTAGACCATCCACCTCAAGGTTTAGTGTGTAGTGCCTTCTGAGATGCTTTTCTACTTATCACGGTCTACTCATCAGATTATTTGACTTACCGTAGCCTTCCTGTCAGTTTGAACGAGCTGTCTAGGTGGTCAGAAATATAATGAACACAATCACTTAATACTTTATTAACAAAGCATGGATAGAACTGTAAAGAGAAATTGAATTAGAGTTTTACTTTGTGGGGTTTAGTGCTTGATCTGGGAATCGTCTCATCTTTAAGCCTGATAGATCACACTAATTAAAGATGGATCAGTAATGTGTTTGCGCACTGTACCTATTTATACCCTTGTCAGGTCTATTATTACTGAGGTGCTGGTGCTGTTGGCTCACTGAAAGGAGGTGAGCTAATTTTATCTCTGATTAGCATTTTAGGGGGCTCCAGCTGCTGTGCTGTGATATTTACAGAGGTAGATGTAATGAATCACCCTAGACCTGTCTATAAGAGTAATAATCGATGTCATAGTGAATCGGTTGCAATCTATTCAGCAGCAAGTATTGGTGTGGACTCCTTGCGTTACAGCAACAGTGCTCTTCAGACCTCACAGGTTTCCTGAGAATATACTCCAGAATATACCACAGAAGCACTTCTTCTTCATCAAAATCAACAGTGCAGCATACACATCTGATAGCAAAAGACAAGCTTATTTTTACTCGTATTGTCTGCAGAATGTTCTTTAAAGTGGATAGCAGTGGGCAGAGGTGTTGAGAGCTGTCACATCTGGAGGAATCAAGAATAATCCTTCACCTCAGTCTCTCTGCCAAATAAGATCGAGAGAGGCCGATATCTGTAGCACACCTTTCTCCCCACAACCATCAGAATCATGAAGGTGGTGGCAATCTGAATGACTTCCTGCACTTCCATGTTTACACTGTGATACATTGAGCTTGTAGGAGCATTATATATATATATATATATATATATATATATATATTCATCAGCCATAGCATTAAAACCACCTGTGTAATATTGTGTCCCCATTGTGCCACCAAAACATCTCTGAGCTGTCGAGGCATGGCTTCCACAAGACCTCTGAAGGTGTTTTGTGGTATTTGGCACCAAGAAATTAGCACAGATCCTTTAAGTCTTGTAAGTCCTTGCGAGGTGGGGAATCCATGGATCAACTTGTTTGTCCAGCACAAGGTCTGCAGCTACGTAGCCCCATGCACTGCAATGCACTGTGTGTTCTGACTCCTTTCTATCGCAGCCAACATGAACTGTATTAGCAATTTGTGCTACAGTAGATCTCCTGTAGGATCGAACCAGATGGGCTAGCCTTTGCTCCTCAGGCGCATCAATATCTTGAAAATTGTAAAGTAGCAATTCTTTCAAACGGTAGACGAATTAGAAAAGCACTGATGCTTGTGTCAAGGGACTTTTTTCACATAGCCAAGGTTATTTATCATTATTTAATAGTAATGGAGTAAAAACTACTATAAAAAAAAAATGCTACAACCTTGTAAAAAGAAACCCTGCTAACTTTAAAGTCAGTTCTCCAAATAAATTGTTTGCCAGCTTTCCCGTTGCTGAATGAGAAAATTGGATTTGATAAAGGTAAAATAAAATGAGCTGAAAATGGACGTGTACACATTTCCTTTTGGTGTCCAGGGCTGGAGAGGAGATTTCGGGAGGCTGTTTCTCAGATTTACAGCCTCTCTTGGATAGGTCACATCACATCATATATTTTTGCAATCACTTCAAGGTCCAGGTCCACTTACTTAGTCAACAAGGTAGTATTTTATCTTGATGGAAATTGTATAGCTTCTTGTTTCCTTTGTCCATGTTTGCCTTGCGTCCTGTTTATATACTCTTCCTACAAACGAATAGTATTTATTCAGAGAACAGTACACGGTGTGTTTATCATGTTGTTGTTTTTTACAGCATTAGTAGCTGTTAGAAAAGTGAGTCAAGTGTGTGTTTTTGGTAGACATTGTTTTTAGGGCTGAACATATCTGTCTCTGAGTCTGGCATAACACATCAATATGCAGAGAGTCGTAAACTCAGAGACCATTATACTGTAGCTGTCAATCCTTGTCTTCTGTTAATGTTTGCTTTTGTATCAGGGTGAATTAAAGGGAAATAAAAGGCTCTTTTCCACTGTAGAGACGAATGTACTGCTACATGTATGGTATTATTACATATGAATGAAATGAAGAATGAAGAAATATCAAGCCCCTTGAATTACAGTGCCTTGCGAAAGTATTCGGCCCCCTTGAACTGTTCGACTTTTTGCCACATTTCAGGCCTCAAACATAAAGATATAAAACTGTAATTTTTTGTGAAGAATCAACAACA
>JAFFST010047000.1:125568-142999 GCA_022414735.1 Noturus placidus
GGGGGGGGGGGGAGGGCCTGATGACATTAGATGACATGGGGAGAAGGGGGGGTTAAAAATGGCTGAAAATTTGATGGCGTAATATATGGACGACCCCATACTGTAGTTTATGAAATAGAGGTGGTGTGGTGTGTAATTATAAATTAAGAGACCACAAAATGCTGCAAACCTGCAAAAAAAAAATTAAAATTCCTCTCTAACCATCATCCTCCATGTTCTAGACAGGTTCTGGTTGCATTAAATCTCTAAATTATTGTCCTAATAGTGGATTGTGGCTATTTCAAGAGTGTACAGTAGCTTTTATTATAGCGATTGACTGATTTATGAAGATCAACGCTCTTTTGTCTCATTTTATTCATGTATTCACTCCCATGTTAATGAATGGCTAAGGGAATATGGCTTATGTGTCACCTCATATTTATATCATAATAAAACAGGAAGTCATGGATAATCAATTAAGAGTTAATGAACAATCCGGTGGACTTAAAAAGTAAAATATAAATGAGAACAAAATTCAGTTACATTTTGCTCCTTCTTTTTTCAGCTTTCCTGGGCTGTCTTCAGTTGTAATTTGAAGTGATATTGATAACCTTGACATTTACTTGAGCTGCAGCGTAGTGTAGGAGTGTACTGTGGTGCCACCTAGTGTTTGTGAATAGTAAAACAGATCCAAGGTGATGTTGAGCCTTCCTATACATTACTGACCTAGATGTTTTCATTTTCAGTGACACAGATTTGCAACAACAACAACAAAAAAAATACCCTCCATGGGGATTCTTTAGAGCATCCCTCAAGGATTTTGAGAAAATTTAGTATTAATTGGTTCAGGAACTAAACTTTAGAAGAAGTAACATCTAACCCTGTCCACAGTTTATAAGTGTCTTTAAGTGTCTTTTATTTATAATGAAACGTTTTTATAGTGAATAGTTGCTAATGTTGTCCTGGTCTCTCCAGCTGTCCACTGCAACCTGAGTCAGAATGGAATCGATCACCAGGTGTGTATGGCGGATACGAGCTCACACATGGAAGAGGAGTCTGTAGTTCGGGGCGCAGGACTGATTGATGACGGCTTGTGTTTTCAACACCTCAGTCCTGGTTTCCAGTGCTGTACTCCACCACAACGCTCCGTCTCTGAATCTGAACTCTCCAAGGTAAACACCAGAGACAGACAAGCACAACCACACATTATCCTCTACTAGTGATGTTGAGAGATTCATGAAGATACAGTAAATCCCAAACCATAAATGGTGGACAATTTTAGTCTAAATTAAGCCTTAATCTGTGTCTGGAAATGCAACTTATTTGTTTATTAATTCTATTGTTTTTCATAAAAAAATCATATTATATCCATATCACTGCAAACAAAAGCATGGAATAATGTACCACAGTGCAGGATAATCATTAGTGATGCATCGATGAGCCATGCGTCTGTGCAGCAGTGTTTTATTTTGGTGTTGAGAACTAATGGATTCTATCTTTGCCTCCTCTCTATCTCTCAGTTGTGCTTTAAAATAAATAACCCATGCCCATATGCAGCGATGATTTGAAACTATGATAAATCATCTACTTACAAAGCTTTGTGTTTTTTTAGGAACAAGACAAAAATAGTGCTCGAGCAACTTTACCGTCTGTGTGTATATACATATATAAAACACCCCTGCACAGGGGGCGCTATGGGCCTTCAAGCACTATGACAAGACAGTAATACCTGCAGCATTCCAGCTCTATACAGGAAGTTTGGAATGTGAATTAAAACACTGCTGCTCAGGAATGGTTTCTGGACACAGATTCCCCTTATGTGTAGAGTACTATCTAAAGTCTACTTTCATTTCACGACTTATCAAATACAACATTTACTAATTAGATACATATTATTCAGAAATACTATATATTATATATATTATATAAAACTGACAAATCAATGGTTTGTGTTTTTAAATCTTTAATCCCATCTGGGTTACGAAATGTATCTGGATATCCTCTTTAACCACCATTGCTTCTTTTTATAATTGAAAGTATAAAACATTTATGCTCCTAACAGATTGTTAATTGTTGCCTCTGAGAGAATCTGGTTGCGGTTGTATCTGGTTTAATGAAATGGTTTCAAATGTGCTTTACTGTTCTATTACTGGTTTATTATTATTATGACTTATTTATTAAGCCTTTATGACTGTGTGTTTTGTGGTAAAGCTTGGCAAGATCAGATTATCTAACTTTGTCACAAACGCAATAATAATAATAATAATAATAATAATAATAATAATAATATAGTCAGAAACTGTAGTCTAAGTTTTTCAATGTGCCTCAGTGTATGTAATGAGTCTTATAAAAAAATGGTTAGCTTAATAAAAATACAGCTTGTCTGCCAGTGCTAATCATAGTTGGATCATAGTGCAGCCACTCCGCTCATTCTCATTCCTTTCACAGTATATATATTTTTTAAATGTGAGGTAGAACTACTCACCGCTGCCAGATATACTGTAAACTACTACACTTTAATCAGTCTATCTAAAATGTTAAAAATTTCACTGCTGAGTGAGCAGATAGAAGGCAGTTCAGTTTCTGTGCTCAGGGTAAATTACTTGATGACTAATCTTGTTTGAAAGCTATAACAACTATAAATTAAATTTTCCATAAACAGTCCAGATAGCAGATTCTGACTTCTTTACCCTGTTGTAACTAGGATTTGATGTGGGTGTTTGGTTTGGTTCACGTTTTGCACAATGTATTGGGGCGGAGCCTTCGCTCGCGTCGGGGTTTTCTACAAAACACACAGCAACAGTTATCCTACGTACACTGAGAGCCTCCTCTCTATTGCGAGCGGAGTCTCGCCCATTTTATACTCTTCCGTCGCCTGCTGGATGGTGGATTTTTCCATGCCGGCCGCCATTCAGCAGCTGTGTAATTGTCGGTGGCTCCGTCCTGTTGTGAGAGGCCATCTGTGTTCCCATGTTGGGTTCCTGCATCTGTGTGCACGGTGAACGGGAGGTCGGAGTCCGGATTACGTAGCAGGGGGGAGCTGGTGAGGGCTTCTTTCAGGGCTTGGAATGCCCGCTCCGCGTCTGCAGACCATTTCACATGGTCCGGCTGGCCCTCCTTTGTAAGATCTGAGAGGGGGAGGCTACAAAGGAGAAGTTTGACACAAACCTATGGCAGTATCCCTCCTACCCCAAGAAGGCACGTACCTGTTTTATTGACGTAGGTTGGGGATAACCCTTTACTACCTCAATTTTCTTTGTCTGGGGTTTGAGAAAGACCCGGCCAATATTGTACCCGAGGTACTGTGCCTTGGTCAGCCCCAGGTGGCACTTTTGGGGTTGGCTGTCAGCCCGGCCTTCCGGAGCTTCTTCAGGATCTCCCCCAGGTGGAACAGGTGGTGGAGTGGATGACCACATCATCCAGATATGCGGCTGCAAAGGCATGATGGGGTGGCAGGACAATTTCCATCAGCCACTGGAACGTTGCGGGCGCTCCATGTAGGGGAGAACCTGGTACTGCCAGTGGCCATTTGCCATGCTGAAGGCAGTCATTGGTCTCAGCTCAGGGGCCAGCGCCACTTGACAGTATCCCTTTGTTAAGTCCAGGATGGAGATGAACTGAGCCTTCCCAAATCACTCCACTAGGTCATCCACCCGGGGGAGAGGATAGATGTCAAACGCCAAGACCTGGTTTAGCTTATGGAAGTCGTTGCAGAGGGCTTCGGTACAACTACGATAGCGTTGGACCAGGGCTGTTGGACTCCTCTATGATGTTGTCCTGGAGCATCCGGCCTCCAGATCCCGATAGGGCTGCTGCCGCACTACCACCCCCGGGTGAGTCTTGATTTCATGTTGTACCAGCTGTGTCATGCCTGGGGAGGTATAAAGAAC
Source organism: Noturus placidus (assembly GCA_022414735.1). NCBI lineage: Eukaryota > Metazoa > Chordata > Actinopteri > Siluriformes > Ictaluridae > Noturus > Noturus placidus. Next base: position 129,438 of record JAFFST010047000.1, read on the forward strand.
ATCGGTAAATTGACCCACCAACTCTGTCAGCACCTGCTTTTGTGCGGGGGTGAACTTTTCGCCCAGTTAGTCTAAGGTGCCCTGGTCGTGATCTGTGTCTAGGGATGCAAACGCAGACAGTACAGGTTCCGGCTCTATCCACCTCTTCAGCAGGTTTATGTGATACGTTTTCGTCTCTCCTTGCTTACCGGGCTGCTGCAGGTGATAGTTCATGGCACCTCTCCTCTCGAGGACTGTATAGGGGCCCTGCTACCGAGCTAGAAATTTGCAGGTGCTGCTGGGTACTAGCAGGAGTACCCGATCGCCAGGTGGGAACACGTGGGGTTGTGCTGGATGGTTGTACCCTCGTTTCAGTTCCTCCTTGGTGGCTCTCATATGTTCCTGGATGATCGGAGCCACTCGGTTGATCTTCTCCTGCATCTCCTGTACATACTCGATGACCGAGCGGAATGGGGAAGGCTGTTCTTCCCATGCTTCCCGTGCCACGTCCAACAGTCCACAAGGTCACTGTCCGAAGAGGAGCTGGAAGGGTGTGAAGCACGTGGATGCCTGGGGGCACTCGCGGACGGCAAAGAGGACATATGGCAGGAGGAGGTCCCAGTTCCTCCCTTCCTCATCTACCACCCGGTGCAACATCTGCTTTAAGGTCCCGTTGAACCGTTCGACCAGCCCATCTGTTTGTGGGTGGTAGACAGATGCCTTTAGGTGTTTCACCTGCAGCAGCCGACACAGATCACACGTAAGCTTTGATACAAATGGGGTACCTTGGTCGGTTAGGATGTCATTTGGGATCCCCACATGGCTGAACAGGAGAACCAGTTCTTTAGCAATGTTCCGGGAGGTGGCTTCATGCAGTGGTACCGCCTTGGGGGACCTGGTGGCATAGTCCACGATTACCAATATATACTCATAACCTCGGGTGGATTTTGGGAGCGGCTCGACAAGGTCCATGCCAATTCTCTTGAAGGGGACGCCTATGATGGGAAGCGGGATGAGGGGTGCCAGCGGGGCTTCCTTGGGGCTGTGCGTTGGCACTGGGGGCATTGCTGGCAGAAGCCCTGGACCCCTGCATCCATGCCTGGCCTCACAAAGCGGTCCTTCAGCTTCTCCAGGGTGTTTCTTGCCTCGAGGTGGCCCCCGGGCGGATGGGCATGGGCCACGTGCATCAGTGCTGGCGTTGTGGCTTTGGGGACGACCAAGAGGTCCATGGTTTCCCCTCTGCGGTTGGTCCGATGATACCGTAAGCCTCCTTGCATTTCCACAGCCTGGCGTTCTGTGAGCGGCAGAGTGGAACTCCGCCGCCCCCTGGAGGGGGTTCCGCCCATACCATGCCAGAATCTCTCTCTTTACCTCTCCATAGTCCCTGGCGTTCTCCGGAGCGAGGGCATAATAAGCGCTTTGTGCCTCTCCGGAAAGCAGCGGGACGAGGATGTGTGGCCACTCTTTAATACCCCAGCCCTCCGGATGAGCGACCCGTTTGAAGGCTTCCAGGTAGGCTTCAATATTGTCTTCCGGGGACAAGTGGGGAAGCAGGTCCTGGTCTTCTCGGCTGGGATCAGGGTGAGGAGGGGCGATCACCGAGGTTGTGGCTTTCAGCGCCAGCAGATTTCGGCGAGCTGCTGTGTTATTGTCTGCTGCTGGAGGCTGGCCTCCATTAGTTGCTGCAGGAGGGAATACATGTATTGGGAAGAAAAAAAATATTTATTTATTTTTTGTTTATTTATATATTTTTTTATATATTGGCGGGTCTGTGTTCATGCCTGCATCCTCCACCAGTGTAAGGAACTTAGCCAGTGCACAGACACACAGGAGGCAGTTTCAGTGTCTCTCTTGGAGAAATCTTTATTCACCAATGTGTTGTGAGAGGGTATGTGTGTGCATGTGTGCGTGGGTGTCGAAGTGGGGGTGTGAGGTGAAGTGTTTCGTCGCGGTGGGGTTGTCTAGGGTGTCCTGGTGGTTTCCCGAGTAACGGTGTTCCCGTCTTGCCGTCAGGAGAAACCGCGGGTGCAGCCAGGGGGCGGAGTATTCGCTTGTGTATGGGTTTTCTGCAAATCACACAGCAACAGTTATCATACGTACACTGAGAGCCTCCTCTCCCTTGCGAGCAGAGTCTCGCCCCTTTTATACTCTCTCGTCGCCTGCTGGATGGTGGAATTTTCCTGCACCGCCCGCCATTCATCAGCCTATGTGTTGGCGGCTATGCCCCAACGTCACGCGTTCTCCGGTTGTCCGGTGTGTTTTTGCATTACTATTGTTATTTCATTTAGTTTTGCTCATTTTTATCCATGAACGTACTCATTTTATAATTAGGATGTATTACTGAAGAAATGTAAAAAAAAAAAAAAGACAGTGATGGTCGAGAAAGATACTAGCTTAAGGCTGAACTGCTCTAATACTCCACATGATGGCGTTGTGCGTTCAGGTAAATGGTCATCGTTATAAGGGATGGGTTTTTGGCTGTGATTCAATGTGGGGCTCCTTCTCATGAGCACCTCTCTCTGCTTCCTGAAAGTAAACCACTGACATGCTAAAAAAGAAAAAGGATTTGCCTGAATATTGAAGAACGTAGCCAGTTCATAAAACCGCTTGCCGTTTTTGTAATGTTTTTCACTTGAATGAAAAAACAACAAACAAAAAGGTAATCCTGTTCTAGTAATGAAAAAAGCATATTCATTATTGTACTTTACTAATGAATGTGATAGCACTCTGGAGCCACATTGTGAATGTTCCCTCGATATCTCTGAAATTTTGGTGTATTAACATTGCTCTTGAAACCTCACAGATGGTGCTGATTTATTCAAAGACTTGAAGCTTTGTTGCTATAGGAACATCAAAATACCTGTGTTGTGCAATTATGCCAAGGACTTTGAGTGTATGTGTGTGTGTGTGTGTGTCTGTGTGTGTATATGTAAATGAGTGTATTTCTTTGTATATGTGTCTGAGCAAGAGCTATTTCCACTCTTTCTCTCTCTCTCTCTCTCTCTCTCTCTCTCTATCTATCTTTCTCTATCTATCTATCTATCTATCTATCTATCTATCTATCTCTCTCTCTCTTTCTTTTATTTTAAATGGAAATCCTTGTACAGTACAGCGAGATTCTATTTTTGGATCTATATGGTTATACACTGCATTTCTTCCCTTAAAGCACATTTCTCTCTTTCCCCTCCCAAATCAGAGCATGGCACAACACCAGATCACACATTCAGAAAATAACACACTCCCAGGTGTGTTCTGTTGACAGCTGTGTTATTTCTGAATTAGCACACCTGTGAAAACAAGCTGGAGCTCTAGCAACGTGGTCAGAAGGATGTGATATCCACAAGGTTTCAGATGATTGTTGGTCTGCTATAGATGACAGCCATACCTGTAAATACTGTATATTATGAATTTGGTCGTACTATGCAGTACTGTATTTCAAGGGACATAAATATTTTATTCTCTTGATTATATTGCACTTGCTTAACAATACCCATTGCATTGACAGGCAAGTTGTAGCAAAGACGGATGGCACAAGTACAGATGCCAAACTTGCCCAAACAGCACTCATAAATAGTCATAACTCCATAGTTTATAGATCACTCAGGTATTAAAAATACTACTTCCTATTGAGGATGATGATAGTCAATGCTGACCACATCATCTTCCATTGGTTTACTGGATATTGCAAGTTGCACAAACTACTTAGCGTTAAATCCATATCTTTCTGTGGGATCAGTGTTTTGCATGAGATGCCAGTGCTTCAGTTGCAGGGGAGCTAGCCACGTGATTTCAGATTCACTGGCAGTTTTGGTATTTCATTCTTTAGAAGCTTGATCACATTCTGCTGTGGCACAAAACACCCCTATGTTCTTGGCAGCTGTGTTAGCACCATGTCACATAGCTCCTCCATTTGAGGTCTTTGAAACGCAACTCTGTGGGAATAATGCGCTGGCATGGTCAATCACCTAAATTCAATATATTGTCTCTCCTGCTGAGACAAATTATCATGTCTCAGATAGAATGAGGCGATCATTTAATGGCTCCTGGGCCTGTGAGTCGAAGACCTGCCCAGGCACCAGTGGAAGCTGGCGAAACATCTTTTTATAACGCTCCACCAGTGGCATTTGACTCAACCAAACTTGTCTCATCTTCTGCTTAAGCTGCCATACCCTGTTGCTATGACTGCCTTCGCTTGAATTTGTAATGTACTTTCTATAAGATCTCTGTGCACAGTGCATCTTTTATTTCCTTAAGGCCAGTAGGAACCGTGCCAGCTTCCACTCACCAGCGTATGATAGTGGGTTAGGCTTGTGTTCAGTGCAACAGTCTGTGGCGTATTCAGTGCTGCTGCTGTTCTGTGCTCCTGCTTTCCTTTCTGCTGTTTAGGGCTGCAACTAATGATTATTTTCATAATCGATTAGTTGGCCGATTATTTTTTTTCGATTGATCAGATGGGGGGGCTTTCGGTACCATTTTCCACATATTTATTTATTTGTTTATTTATTTATTTATTTATTTATTTATATTTAAAATTAAATCCACAAACTGAGTGTTACAAATATAAACTTCAGACTAAAACTTTACACAACTGTTTGTCCGAAACAGAAAAGAACCCAACACACACACACACACATACACACACACACACACACACACACACCCCAGAATATATATTATTCATGTAGGATTGTAGTGTAATTGTGCATTTTTTAATTGTGCTTTTTGTGCATCCATAAAAAATATTGCATAAATACTTATACACAATATAAACTAAAATAAAATAAAAAACATACATACATGTGTGTATATATATATTATTATATATTATAAATTTCTTTTATAGTGCATAGTGTAAGTGTACAGTACTTCATTTGGGAAACAACTTTAGTATTTACTCTCCAAAGAGTGTTTTCAGAACAGAAGTAATGTAGTTACGACGAATTCATAATGAGATTCATTGACAAAAATTTTCATAATCAATTATTTGTTGTTGCAGCTCTACTGCTATTCAGCCTGCTTCGGTGACAAGCTACCAGCACTCCTTGCTGAAGTGGCCATCCAATTCAGAGAATCAGGGTCTGTCTCTGACTGTGAGGCTCTTGTATTAGGCTGCTTCAGGACACCACTTTTGCATTTGGCCCTTGACTTCTGCCAACTCAGTGCAACAGTGCAGTAAAGACACTTTGTCCTATTCTATGGGATTGCTCGGTGGGGTCTTCTAAGTACTTTTGCTCCTCCTGCTGCAACACAATAGAGGCGCTTACAGTACCTTATTCTTCCTAATGAACTCCGTCGCCGTATGTGCTGTTCGTAAGGCCTGTTGCACATCTACAGGTTTCAAACAGCGTGGACATTTATATCGTCCATCATCTACTCCATTAGATTTTGTCAGGACAAACAACTTGCCATCCTGCCTTGAAATACACACTATATTAGGAAAGTTGACAGTTTTTGAATAATTTGTGCAAGCTGTAATTTTGTGAACTAGCTAAGATTTTAAGATTTTTAAGAAGTCACTTTCTATCCACAGTGCAGAAGAACACATTACCTGATTACTAAGAATTTGTTTTGACAGTTAAAATCACAATTTTACTCTTGAGTGACGCAACATGTATGATACGTTCCAGCCTGGATTATAAACGATGCTGTTGGGTTGCACAGATTGACTTTTTACTTAAAAAATGCATTAAACACAAGAGTAATATTCTACTGCATTAGACGATTAGAGATACTGTGTTCTCTATTGTTATATCGAAGTTTTCAGTCACCTGGATATTTTTAAGACTACAGTATCAATATGGAATGTAAAATAATCCCTCCTCTTTTTACAATTCTGTCCATCTGAGCCAGGTTACCGTGTGCACTAAGGCCACACCCCCACATGATCATCAAAATAGGGTCCTATGTGTGAATAGAGGGTGTATTTAATTAATGCAAACTTTTGTCTTCTCTGTTGTCCAGTCAGGGATGGTGAAACTGTCCAAACCGGTGGCTTTGTGGACTCAGCAGGATGTGTGTAAGTGGCTGAAGAAGCACTGCCCAAACCAGCACCAAGTCTACAGTGATGCCTTTAAACAGCACGATATTACAGGTACACACTCTTTCTGTCAATCATCACATAATGAGCCAGGCCAAGTATACACACACACACACACACACACACACACACACCGCTTTAATTAACTCATGCATAATGACAGACAAAATTTTCTATTGCTGATCTGCCACAACCTCTTGGCTGAGATCACAGTATGTTTATCATATCTGTAGTACTTGAGGACATGATGTAGTTTTATATTGATTAATGTTCAGTGTTATTCATTGTGAGTGTAAACAGCAGTTTGGTAGTGATGAGGAAAATGATTATGCAGCTTTAAGGCAGCATACTTTCGCAAGCTACAGACCTGATGACACGGATAATATTTGACGTTTAATTGAACAGTGATCCAGACTTGAACCAGTAAAACAACTAAAATAGCACCTAGTACATTGTATTGTTTTTCCCCCTCTTTTTCCCCGTAATCAGACATCAAATATTCATTGTCGAAGAAATCTGTCACAACCTGGGGTTTCCTTTTTACATTTTTTACATATGATACTGTATATAAACAGCACTCACAACTGAAACAATCGCGTGTCCTTGCCTAAATCATTGTAATGTGTCTCCAAGGATCTCGGTTACACTTTGTGTTAAGGGTCTGGTCAATTCACATGCCAATTAGCTGTAATTTATGCGGAAAATATGGAAGCAACTGAGTTCTACTATCCCGCATTAATTAACAGAATCTCGTTAACAAACGCCAGGCCTCACCAATTAGTGACACAATGCAATTTGCATCTCTCTCTCCAGTGATTGTAATGTGAAGTACCACTCTACATACTTCATTAGAGTAAACAAAAAATGGTCTCAAATGAGAAAAAACTTGCTTTGATCAAGAATACAAATACAAATGGTACACTCAGGAAGTCACTGGTGTCAAATCTGGGTCGCTGTTTTGAATATTAAAGGAATTAAAGAAATTCACTAGAGCTGCAACAATTAATCGATAATAATTGATTATGAAAATCATTGTCAACGAATCTCATTATCGGTTAGTCGGTCTGCATGTGGAACGGGGGAGATTTACTCACTACGTTACTTCTGTTCCGGAAACATGCGTTGGAGAGTAAATACTAAAGTTGTATCCCAAATGAAGTACTATACACTTACACTATTAACTGTGTACTCTACCGTCTAAGTTTAGAAAGGTAATATTATCTCAAGTGGAACACTAGCTTTTTTTTAAGTATAAGCCCAGTCGATGGTGCATGATGTCATACGCACATAATGTGACACCGCTAGCTTTAATAGATACCCAGAGTAACCGACAGTGACTTTCTTCAGTTTACTGTTTTTATTAGTGTTACCGTTTATGCTCACCACGACCTCAGTCACCATCAGACGGAGGCGAAATCGTCAAGTGACGGCGGAAAAAAGTGTGACCCAAGTCCTCTAAGGCGAGGGAGCATTTTATATTAAACACTGTGGAGAAGATCAAACTTTACAAAGAGGAGGCTGTGTAGCAGGGAAGCACGACAGCGATGCATCAGCACAAACTTATGTTTATAGCCAAAATGCTGCACTGTGCAAGGGGTTGGAGAAACTGGTTCAAAAGGTTCTGTAATATCATGAGTAACATCCAATTAAATGTCCATTACATCTGTAATGCCCAATTAAAACACTACAGTCAAAGTAAACAGAAGTAAAACAATATTCCTAAAGGTAGTGAGGAACAGAAACCACAAGGTGCAGTGAAAGTGAGTTTTTATTATTAATTTAGGACTGTAGTTTAATTCAGTGCTTTTTTTTGTGCATCAATAAACCATAATGCATAAATACCGACATACTTACATAAAGTTCAAGTATGCAGTTGATATTTGTAACACTCAGTTTGTGGATTTTGTATTAAATAAACAAAAAAAATGGTACTGTTAATAACTTTCAAGCTCAATAAGGCCCCTGCTGTTTTAATTATATGTCCATTAAAAAGCATGCCGAGCTTGATGCATTTTGCCCCTTGGTCTCAGGTTTAATTAGGCCTCGTTCTGTTCCTCTAAATATAAATGTAAGATTATTGATATTGTTTACAAAATTCTCATTTTTTACTTGAAGACTCATGGACTGCTGGACATATAATGGATTGGTGTCCCAGAGTGTCAAGTCTAATGTACCCATGATAGTCTCTGGTTCCACTACAACCCTGACCACAATAAAATCCCTGATAAAGATGAATGAAGTCCCCCCCTAAGTCTTTCTATAACTAAGAATATTTCTTAACTCACTTCTTTACCAAACTTACAGCTCCTATTTAATCCTGAGCTTTTTTTTTTTTTTTGAGTGATAAGCTTTAACCCTAGTAAAATTAACATTCATTTCTGACTCACTGCGAGCGCATTTTGGGGTTTTCACGAGTCACGTCTCATGCGGCACCTTCTCACGTACAGAACATACACTCTGCCCTCACTGTTTCAGAAGATTCCCATCTACTCAAGGTGAAATCTCATAATTTCAATTCATAAGACATATAGTGCGCCTGCTTCAGGCAACTTGTTTCCCTGAGTGCAGGCATAAACGTTTTTCACTGGTTCTGTTCTTCTCTCTTCAGACTCCCTGAGATTAATTTGAACACTGAACTGTTATTAAAATTGCATTAATGCATATTAAGGCATAATTAGATATTAGTCTCTAATCTGCAGTAATTACAAAGACAGATCAGGCGAGTCGTTTTGGTAAATGAGTTAAGCACATATTTTTGGTAGCGTAGGAGGAAGTGCACTGTCCCTGTTAATGTGCTGATTTACTGAGCAGACTGGAGCAGAGCACAGTTTTTTGCTCTGTCGCTGCTACCGTGGCTTTTGAAAACACCAACGAGTACAAGAATACCGCAAGAACCATTTAGAAGGCAGGACGGAGGAGGTGAGCTATAAAACGGCATTGAAATTAGGTACTCGTTCACGTAAATGCTTTAATAATACAGCATATAATAATATATTGCTAAATTTACAGCAAGGAGTTCATTTTAGTTAAAGCAGATGGGTGGAAGATTTGGTTAATTTGAACAGTCTTGTAGAAAAGTGTGATTGCAAGGTACTCCTTGAAAAACATTTTGCAAAATGCCGTGCCATTCTCAACTGCCTAGGTTTTATCCGAGGGCTGTGAGACGCAAGTGATAGTGAGAATTCAGGGCTGCATCTAAAACCATTTTATGTATGCTACTGTACATAGGCAACAATGACATCATTTCTGACACCATTTGTGTACTGACATACTATTTAGCAGTGCACAGTTAGGGATACGACCTAAACTAGAGGCTGCTGCTATCATACGGTGTCTTATGTTTTGAGAATAAAAATGTTATTGTGCACCAAGAACACAGCCAGAAATATAAATGCATGAGTGTCTATAGAGATGCAAGGTGTGCCATTGAGGCAGTTGGCTCAGTTCACCAATAAGAGCGGACTCTTTTGTCTCTCAGACGATTCCTTGCCATTTTTTGTATTGTGCCTGCTGTGACTACACTTAACCTCAATTATATCTGAGGATGAGGGGGCATGGTAGCATGTTTGCCTCGCACCTCCAGGGTTGTGGGGGTTCAATTTCTGCCTCCGCCCTCTGTGCGTGAACTTTGCATGTTCTCCCCGTGCTTCAGGGATTTCCTCTGGGTTCCAAGGGGTTTCTTCCCCTAGTCCAAAAACATGCGTTGTAGGCTGATTGGCATTTCCAAATTGTTTGTAGTGTGTGAATGCAATAATGTATAATGGATGGATGATATCTGAGGACGATAGCTGTCCTTAACCCCACCTTCTAAGATCTAAGAGAAGCGGCTAAAAAAGATTGCTCATTTACAAACAACTTATCACTACAAAGTCCACAGTATCACACAGAACCAAATTATTAAAGGTCCAAACCTAGCCAAACCATGTGGTAAATCCAACATAACGGCCGTAAGCAATGATGCTCATAATAATTACAGAAACAGCAATACAACAATCCAGCCTGACATGAACGTTTATCTTTACCAGATACATTCACGATGCGTTCATGCATTCAGTCAGAAAGACAGTATACTGTAAAAGTATGTTTAAAATGACTGCTACCAGCACAAAACACAAATTATGCCTAAAGCAGTAGAGGCCCGAAAAGTGTTGCAATTAGGTCTAAATGGAAAAATTGGCTGCATGTGTCTTCAGGGCTGCCGTGTGGCAGTACAGGAAAATGGCTTTATATTCTTGTTATACAAAATTTCGGTAAGCTCTTTCATAAGGAAATAAGTGGTAAATAGTTGAATTATCCAGTGAGCACATTTGTCCTTTAAGAATGCAAGTGTTTGCATTCAAAGTCCTCCTTTAGCCTGACAATAAATTCATTGAATTCATTGAGGAGTCGCTCTTTTAATCCTCTATATCAGGGGACGTCGACTAGCCTGAAATGTCGACAGTCTGAGATGAACCAACCTGAGCACTTGAAAAAATATTGTTCCAATCGACGTAAAGCTGAAGGCAGCTTATTGAGATAGGGAAGAGCTTTCACAGACTTTCATTGATAGTTCTTATTTCATTTATCTCCTCTGGTCTGAGTCATAAAGTGTCGACATCCATCCTGATGCCCTACTTCTGGTTGGAGAGCTCAGCACTTGGAAATTCGCTTGCTGCTACTGAGGATGGCCCCACACAGACAGCCGTAAAGACACATCGGATTACTCTGGATGGTCCTACTTAAAAACCGTGAAGATGGCTTTGTCCTGCAATTGATACGAACCGTTTTGTTACAATGGCTTAGAACTACAATTGCCATGATAGCCATCCATCAGTGAACAGTTGATAACGTCAACAAAATAGACTTCCTGGTTACACATTGTACTTTTTGACCATGTAGTACAAATTTATAGAATGCAATTATTTATAATCGCACTATTCAGTGTCACCCAGATGAGGACGCGTTGCCTTTTGGAGTCTGGTTCCTCTCAAGGTTTCTGACTCATATCGTCTCAGGGAGTCAATAATGATTTTAGTTTCAGTTTTTAACCCAAAAAAATTGTACTGCAGCTTTAACATCGACATTTTCACAGCATGGAAACATTACTAAAAAATGACATGCTTGTTGACCTTAGGAAGGATCTTAGAATCTACTCCCACACTATTATAAAATACTCTGTTAAAATAATTTGGTACAGTGATAGACAAACTGTTTTGACCCCAATGTGGTGTTTTTATGAAAATACACTGTCATCTGTTTTTATTTTTTCAAATTGTATATATTTATTATTATTATTATTATTATTATTATTATTATTATTATTATTATTATTATTATTATTAAATTTTTTTGCAGAGAAGGAATTTATTTCATCTATACTGAAAGGCCAACCAAACGTTTGTGGATACCTGATCATTACATATGTCCCATATGTGCTTTTTGAACATCCCATTCCAGATTTAGCTCACCTTTGCTGTTATAATGTGCTCCACTCTTCTGGGAAGGCTTTCCTCTAGATTTTGGAGCGTGGATGTGAGGATTTGTGTTCATTCAGCTATAAGAGCGTTAGTGAGGTCAGGTACTGATGTTAGGTGAGGAGGACTCTGGGGTGCAGTCGATGCTCCAGTTAATCCCAAAGGTGTTCAGTGTGGATGAGGTCAGGGCACTGTACAGGTCACTCAAGTTCTTTCACTCCAAACTTCTCAAACCATGTCTTCATGGAGCTCACTTTGTGTACAGGGCCATGATCATGCTGGAACAGCGTTCGGCCTCTTAGTTCCAGGGAAAGTATAATGTTACAGCATACAAAGACATTCTGTACAAATGTGTGGCAACAGATTGGAGAGGAATCTCATATGGATGTGATGGTCAGGTGTCCACATACTTTTTGCCATATAGTGTATAATGACAAGCAGTAGCTTTGTTAAATCTGTTTCAACAGTTTGTATCTTAGCATGATCTTATTAGTTCATTTGATTAATAATAACAGACTTAAAAGCTTTAAGAAAATGACAAGTAAAATTATTGGAGTAAGTCAGATGGCTGCTGATATTTACAGTAAATGTGTTTTTATGAAAGCCAATGACACTTTGGTCTGTCCATTCCTTGCTACCGTCAGGCTGCAGCTTTAAGGCACGTCTTGGAAGGATTAGATACAGTATGTCTAGACCTCTGTTATCTGTATAGTCATTGCCCTGGTGAACATGTAGTAGAAGGTTCGAGTTGTTTTGAGGTGTTGTATTGTCTGTCTGTTAATTCCGCGAGGCATCCTGTTGCAAGCCGAATGTCATTTTTGGAGAGTTTGAACTGGCATTGGTATAACATTTAAATACGTAGCATTGTTTGGAGGTGCTGTAGCGAGTGCATTACAGCAAATTATTTCTTTATGATCAGTCATATGGAACTTGTACCTCAAATTACTGCCTTAGATCGTCTTTGCTGTGATTCTGTGCCATGCCTGCTGGGTTGTCAATGTGGCATCCTCTGTTTAGGCATTTCCTGTTCAGGGAATTCGTGTTTTTCCACACTACTAAACATTGAAAAAACTAGAGCAGTGTTACATTAACAGTGCTTTAGTAGGTGTTGTAAGAGCTTTATTTCTCTGAGATTGAGCCTGAATGAGTGTAGCATAACACGTGTACAAGTGGCCTCCTAGGCGCTACTGTAACTTTATAGCATCGTTAATAAAACCTGCATAAGAACTTATTTAATACTTTCATTTCAGTGTTATTGTAGCACAAGCTCGTCCAATTTGGAGCATTACAAATGCTGGGCTCATGAGCTGCAGGGATGTTGTACGATAACCTGGAACGTAATAATATGACATGAACCGGCTCTCTGAATGTTTTTACACTAAAGCCCGGCAGATTTAATGTACACATGCGTGGAGTTTTCCTAGGACGGGGGCTGCGGCAATGAAGGGAAAGAAGGCAGACAGGAAAGTCATCCAGCTCTTCTGCTGTCAAGCTAAATGAAACCAGCTGGGATACTTCTCATTAACAGGCTGTACTCTCATGTCCTCACTGGAAAGCAAATGTCTGGAGCATTTTGGCCCGAAAGGTTTCACGCTCCCTTTGCCAAGTGGGGGGAATTTTTACAGAGGGTGTGTTTTGAAAGCTGGGTTTATTTACGAGCCTTGATGATAGTTTTATAAAGAACCAACATAAGTGAGGCACTCGCAAGTTGTCATACTATACTCACTCTTGGTTTGGGAATGAAGGAGAATCTGATGCCTCTTGTTCCTCTCTTTTTATTTGCAAAACAGAACCTATGAAGTTTTTTTTTTATTGCAGACATGAGGTTGTTCACGGTTCGTCTCTTTTGACTGTCATCCTTTTTCATTCTGCAATGACAACTTGCATCTAAATATCTTCTAAAAGTCATCTAAATATCAGCTTCAGCAGATGAACTTTGAGAACATCTTCTGGTCTGAATGGTCTGCACTTATATACAGTGGTGTGAAAAAGTGTTTGCCCCCTTCCTCATTTCCTGTTCCTTTGCATGTTTGTCACACTTAAGTGTTTCGGAACATCAAACCAATTTAAACAATAGTCAAGGAAAAAACAAA
>JAFFST010047000.1:143019-179608 GCA_022414735.1 Noturus placidus
ACAATAGTCAAGGACAACACAAGTACACTTGTGTTGTCCTTGACTATTGTTTAAATTGGTTTGATGTTCCGAAACACTTAAGTGTGACAAACATGCAAAGGAACAGGAAATGAGGAAGGGGGCAAACACTTTTTCACACCACTGTAGCGCTTTTTTAACCTTAGCGGTTCTTCAAAGAGCTTTGCGCTGGTTCTCATTCACCCATTCGCACACACACACACACACACACACAACAATGGTAGCAGATCTGCCATGCCCGGCGCTAACTTGCCATCAGGACCAATTTGGCGTTCAGTGTCTTGCCCAAGGACACTTCGGCATGTGGAGTGATCCGGGCATCGAACCGAACCGCCAACCTTACGACCTGCTAACCCTACTCAGAATTCTACAAATAAAACAATAATATTATCATCTATTATTCATATAATCATTAATAAAAGGTGTTCTGAAATCTTTCCATCATAGTCCGTATTATTTTTTCAGCAGTTTGTGCTATAGTATCTCTTCTCTAGGATCGGACCAGACGGCCTGGCCTTCGCTAACCATGCGGATCAATAAGCCATGGGTGCCATTGACCCTATAACCAGTTCACTAGTTGTCCTTCCTTGGACCACTTTTGATAGGTACTAACCACTGCATACCAGGAACATCCCACAAAACCTGTCATTGTGGAGATGCTCTGACCCAGTCGCCTAGCCATCACAATGTGACCTTTGTCAGAGTCTCTTTCCAACATATCGACGTTGACAACTGACTGTTCACGTGCTGCCTAATATATCCCACCCCTTGACAGGCACGTTGTAATGAGACAATCAATGTCATTCACTTTATCTCTCAATATTTTGATTTATTTATTTTTTTTTTTGTTTGCCTATGTATTGTTAATATATAACATAAAGCATAATGATGGGAAAATATACATTGCGTTAATTTCATTTTCAGGTTATTTATGCAGGTTAATATGAAAGTTTAGAATTACAAATAAAATCTTTAAAGATTTCATACTGTTTCTACAGTTGAAGACCTTTGTGTGACTCATGAACAATGACAATAATGAACAAGAATGATGGGAAAATGTATTTGACAGAAAATCACACAACAGTATTAAACAAAACAAAAAAAAAGAAAGCCCAATATGAAATTTGTCAACATTTTATTTGGAATATCGATCCGTTCAGATTTCTAGCTCAAGTAATGTGAATTTGCAGGTGTTCTGAGCATCTCTGGTGTATTTTGATATATGGTTATATTTGTGATGGCTATTTTGTATGGGTTGAGGTGAAAGTGCAGTGTTCCGGAGTGATATAGATATAACTGCAGTGATCTTATAAGCATAATGTGACATGGACAGCTCTGTTATTGTTGTTCTGGATCACAAGTAGTGCTAGAACTCATGCATTATAATCAGGGCATTTTAGGAACAAGTCCATAAAGGAATCAAACTGTACTTTTCCTTGTTGCTAGTGTGGTACCACCCTGGGTGGTATGTATCTTCCGCCTTTAAAATCGTTTAAGGTACATAATTGGACCTTGTACCTTTAAAGTTTTACTCTAAAACCAATTAAAGTTACACAGCATGCACCTTCCTAGGTAAAAGATACAGTACATACTAAAGTTACAACAAGGAACGGCACAGTTTGGAACGTTTATTTCTGAGTGTGTATAGCACTATAACATAGTCTTGAGCATAGACAAAATGTTGCATCGCTCATTGTTTCGAATACAGTCTCCTATAAATCTTAACAATTTATACTATATACCAAAGATTGAATTCCAAAATGGTCAAAATGAAATGTGCATGTATTCTGTAACAAGACAACAATCCTGCGTAAAGCAGAATCAGTGAATAGGTTTTGCCATGGCCATTTTCGCCTTTAGACCTGATTTGATGAAGGCAATTTATGACATTTGGTAGGATTATAATAGACATATCAAGAAAAATGTAAATATTGGCCAAGCGTCTGACAGAATAATACAACCTAGAGCGGAGGTCTTCAACAGGGGGTCCGCGACCCCTAGGGGGTCCGCGGAGGTACTGCATGGGGGTCGCGAAAGTTTTGGTACCAGTTTGATATAACACAATTTCATACAATGTATATAATTAGGGGGTCCCCGCTCCATCTCGCCATCAGTTTGGGGGTCCTTGGCCTGGAAAACATTGAAGACCCCTGACCTAGAGGATCCAAAAGCTTTATGGAGGATATGCCGAGGTTGGAGAGCGTTATAAAGTCAAAGGGGGGTATACAAGATATTCGCGGGTATTTATACATATCACATCTCGGAATGAAGATGCAAACCTTTGAATTGCTGTTATTTTACAGATATGCAAACTAAGTTATATTAATACTATCATGATTTCACATTTAGGCCCACAACATTGCCCTGTGTTTCAGCTATAAAGGGAAAGATAATTAGCACATTTGGTAACTCATGTTATATGAAATACCACAGCATGGAGGACAAAGTGGAGAAGAAAACTTTGATCTGTCATTCTAATGTGAAGAAGAGAGCTTTGTGTTCTCTAAGTGGATCACAGTGAGTCTTTCTTAGTTAAGGGATCTCTGTGTGCCTGTACAATGAGGGAGGTGAAGAACAGGCTGTTATTAGGCACTGATTACCATGTGGTTATGGAACTGCTCTCATTAGAAAGGAGGAGCTCATCGTCATTAGAATAATGCCCTCCTTTACTCTGTCTTCTCCAGAGAAATTAGTATGTCATCAGAGGGAGATTTGCTGCTTGTAGTCAGTTGGGAGAAGGGGTTAGGGTGGAGGGGTGACAGGTTTTTTTGGATGTGAAACACCATTATAGATGAGAAACAGTAAGCCTGTTCTTATTGACATTTCCTCCCTCCTTCTTTCTCGATCTCGCCTTCATCGTCCCGACACATCGTCAGTCTTATCTTACCTGCTTCAAGCTTTCAGTTTCTTAATCCTTGTCAACCGATTATGTCTAATTATCACCACAATCTTCTGTCTAATTATCACCACAGACTTGTCCATGAAATGAGTCGAGTAAGAATGAAAAAAAAATCAGGATGTGCATTTATAGGAAAATATTTCATGATGAGGTGATGTGATGTGGATTATTCCCTCGTAACATTAATAAGACAAAAGAAAAAAATGTACCTAGAAACTTTAAAGGGTCTTCAATCCTCTGCCCTGAGGACTTTCCTGTGGTGGAAAACTGTTACAGTGCTACAGTTTATTATGAAGTATTGCAATCTTACAGGATACAGTCCTCAGTGATTGTTCATAATTTAAGTGTGGTATATCTGTACATGGCAGACATTGCTGGAGGTTTAGTAAATTAGCCTTGGGGCTAGAAGATGTTCAATGTGTACAGTAGAAGCTAGACACTCATACATGCTTTTGGTTAAAATGATGGGCCACCACTGTGCCTCCTGTTTCTGTCAAAATGAGTTTCTCTATTCAAATGCACATTCGAATTTACAAAATATTTACCTATTGAAGTATAAAAATCCCAATTTGCATCATGTACACAACCTTTGTCTCTTGATGGATGTAGGAAAAGGGGTCTGTCAATGGGGGTCAGTAGGCAAAATCTTTATACTGTAAATTTCCCTACTTGCTAGCGGGGTTTTTGCTAAATTGCTGGAAAGTGGTCGACATAACAATAAGAAAAACAAATTACGTCCTAAATTAATTTAAATTAACAGTGCCTTCAAACATTATTGGCACACATCATAAAAATTTTGCTACATTTATTGTATACAGTAATTGGTGGTTAGAACGTCACACCTCTGGGGTTGAGGATTTAAATCCCTACTCCACCTTGTGTGCGTGGAGTATCCTCTGGGTACTCCAGTTTCCTCCCCCAATCCAAAGAAGTGCGTTGTAGGCCGATCGGCATTCCTAAATTGTCTGAAGTGTGCGATTGTGCCCTGTGATGGGTTGGACCCCAAGTTCCTGGGATAGGCTCCAAGCTCCCATGTGACCCCTGTGTCGGATAAGCGGTGTGGGAAATGTATGCATGGATGGATAATTGCAATTAAAAAAATCATCTTATGTGTCTTATATGTCTTATCTCTTCTCATTAGAACTACTTTTTTCTTTTAATAATTGTATTTTCTCTCAAAAATGTACCAAAAATATCTGCTCACGTGTCCCATGTCCAACCTTGTTTATACACGTTCAGTCTATAAATCTATATAAAAAGTGTAAACACTCATCTAACTACATTAATGTACAAAATTCATGTGTGCATATGCTATACATAAAACACACAAATCATTGCAGTGATTTAATATTGATTCTTTTGTAGTGGGATGTCAAGATGAGCAGAATCAGCAGATATTACCCATGTGAGAATAGGAATGTAAATGAAACCAGTTGTCTGCAGTCCAGGACAGCAAAGTGTTTTAAATCGTTTTCACAGTTAAATGAGCAAAAATAAGTGGATCTGGAAGGAAGAAAACAAAAATATTGGTAGGTAATTCTCCTGGCTGTGTTCCAAATCAAAAAGCAATGGACACTAAAATTATTACAGTCATTTATTCATTTATTTATTAGTCATATATTCAGCCCCACAGGAATACACAAATGAGTAGTACCCTGGCACTCGTAATAGATCGTGCATACAGCTTGTTTGTCGAGTTTGTTTTTAATGGAAAATCACTACATATATGATTTTTAAACACTATTCTGGGTCTCCTACAGTTGATCGTATGACCATTCTAATTTAGGATTAAAAAATGTAATCATACTGTGCCCCGCGATGGATTGGCACCCTGTCCAGGGTGTCCCCCGCCTTGTGCCGCATGCTTCCTGGGATAGACTTCAGGTTCCCCGTGACCCTGAAGGAAGGATAAGCAGTAGAGGATAGATGGATGGATGAAGTATAATCACAGTCGTGGGAATCCGTCAACTCATGTATGACAAAGAGGGCAGATAGCGCTTTTCGTCAAATGGGTTACACTGCCCTGTGATGCAAGGGGAGCAGCAATTCAAAGAAAAACAAAATGGAGGTTGACCTGTTTCATTTGTCTCTGAGGAAGCACATGCTAGCCTTCAACCTCCTTGGTAAGTAGCTAATGGGGAGAGTTGGCTGGTGGGTGGGAATTGGGTGGTGATCAAATTGAGGAGAAAATGTTGGGGGGGAGGGGGTAGATATTATAGGCGCATATCAGAGTATGTAGATTTCTTTTAAAATGACATGCAAAAGAAGGTATTCAGCTGATTCTCACCACTCTTGGCAGTTAGGAGGAATGAAATAAAACCAATTATTTCCTTACCAGTGATTTTTTTGCGTTTATTTCCATATAGGTTTGAGACACATCTGTTTTTCTCCTTGTTGCCTTACGTATTTTTGATGGCTCCACACTGTTGAGAGTAGAGGTGTAGTAAAAAAGCCATAATCACAGTTGTTGTGACTGAGTACATGTCTCCTCGTGGTAGGCCGTGGCAGTGTAGCTCCCACAGGCGCAATAACTTTATTGCCTTTTATGGCTTGTTTCTCTCCCACTTGACATGCTTTATAAGATGGCTTGGTGCATTCGGATGAACTGCGACATCTTGCCTGTTTTTCTTTAGTCTTAAGGTAGTGTGGTTGTCTCCCACTCAATGACCTTTGATGTTCACAGCTGAGCAACATCCATAATATTTTTATAGGACATGTTTATGTGCTGAACTCTATTTTGAATGGCTTCATTCCCGGTTCTCGTGCTGCTTGTTTGGTTTATAATTTGGCGACTGTCTTCGAATCTCCTCATTTCATCTTCTCTTCTTGTTTCGTCCTCTATTTTCTCATATTCCCTCTAATCTCCCCTCTGTCTTCTCTTCTCCTTCTCTTCTCCTCAGTGTGCTAGTATTAACCATGGTTTGACTCATCCCTTTCTGCGTCTTTCCGGGATTTTGAAGGCACTGAGTCAGAAAGATGGACCAAGTTCCAGCTCTGGCTGCCAAATGAAGAGCTCGTCTGGCCCACATCCACTTTACGGAGAAGCCTCAGTCTGATCACGTCCACCTACACAAGAGCCCTCATTCTCTTCTTCCAATGTAGCGTGGCTAAACATAGCACCCAGCCAGAAACTCATTGTAGGCGTTTTTGAAATGTCAGTAAAAATTTGATATGTCCTTTAACGCATCTGTTGCACAGTGACAGGCCTGGAAACACTGCTGTTGTCGTTATGCTTTTATATCCATCAATTATATTGTGAAAGTGTCTAATTTCAATCAAGCTTACCAAACAATACGGACAGTTTTTATCTCCTGTTCTCGTTCCTATTGCTTTATTCTGTTGTCACGCTTTCTTTGGTCTGGCAAGGCTCTGTAACCATTGTGCCCATTAAAGGCTTTCTGGAGTCTTTCCACCTACTCTTTCTCATTCAAATATATATATTTATTTATACATTATGCTCACTGTGGATAAGGTGCTTGGCAATTTTACAATTTTACAGGCCTGATTTGTTAGGGAGCTTTAAGCAGATTTGAACACATGCAGCACACACTTTGCTCTAAATAACTGTCTGGCTGTCAACAACCACGGCGTAAATGCTTTCGCAGGGCAGGAAAATGGTCACGTCAGCGACACTCCATTGGTTAACCTACTTTCTAGATAATGGTGGCTGGGAGAATTTCACTGAGAGAGAATGTGAGAGAGCTGTCTTCGCTTGCGTCATCAAACAAGAAAAGAGGATTCATAAGAGCACATATTCTGTATCACTGCTGAATGCTGTATACTTAAACTTCTGAGTGAATAAATGTGCAATGTCTTTTTCATAGACACAGCTACAATTCCACTGTTTATCCCATACAAAGCGATGTGCCTCAAGTCAAAAGGCAAAAAATGCCGAACATCAGATGAGGCAATGAAAATTCATAAGATTTTGGTTTAATCACTCTGCTCTCAAGAATGTCACTAAAAAACAGGAACTGCTGAGAAATTCAGTGAACATCATCTGACCTTGACTAGTATGTTATCTGGAGCAAAGAAAAAATATTCTAGTTCATTAGTGTTTTTCCTTTTTTAAGATATTGCAGGACAGAGTTACACTGCTACACTGAAGTCTTTATAAGGCAGATCTTGTTCAGGTTCAGTTCATGCTGCACATATTAGCCATGGTGTTGTTACAGGGTGTTTTGTGTAAATACTTGGTAAGCTTTGTAATTACTGCCGATATTCATTACGGTGCTACGTTATGTCACTCGGAAGTACTTGTGTCTGCAGTTACGGTATAAAATTAATGTTCTTTGTGTCTGCAGGCCGAGCTTTGATGAGGCTGACAGACAGGAAGCTGGAGAGGATGGGGATCATGCAGGAGAGCCAGAGACAGTACATCCTGCAACAGGTCCTGCAGCTTCGCGTCAGAGAGGAGGTCCGCACCCTGCAGCTCCTCACACAAGGTACACATGCACATGAACACATATACACACGCACACATTCACACATATTCTCACATGTGCGCAGACTGGTATTAGAAATGAAATCATGTTTAACTGAAGAATTTCTGGGAAACATTTTTGCAGCCAAGATGGATCTAGTATTTCCTATTATAAGATTAGATGAAACCAAATTTTACATTATTACATTACAAATATTACAATATTACATTATTCTACTTATTACCAGACATGTTTTTACTAATTTCAAGCTTCTATTGGCGGATATTCTGCTTCATTCTAGAAATAATTGCTTAAAATTTTAAATGTTTTGTCAATAGAGTAAGACTATTTAAGCTGGAAATTAGTAAACAAACTGTCTAGAAATAGGTTTGATAATGATACATTTGGTTTAGTGTAATCATATAATAGGCAATACTAGATACATTTGAATATATTCAAGATATTTTCACTTGCTGTCATTTTTTTACTGAGTATACACTGGACAAAGGTTTTTTGAACGTCTCATTCCAGATTTATTCCCATTTTGCTGTAATAATGAACTCCACTCATCTAGGAAGGTTTTACTCTAGATATTGGGGCGTGGCTGTGGGTATTTGTGTTCATTCTACTGCAAGAGCATTAGTGATGTCAGGTGAGGAGGTCTGGGATACAGTCGGTGTTCCAGTTCAAAGGTGTTCAATGGGGTTGAGGTCAGGGATCTGTGCAGGACACTCGAGATCTTCCTCTCCAACCTTCTCAAACCATGTCTTCATGGAGTTTGCTTTGTGTACAGGAGCATCGTCATGCTGGAACACATTTGGGCCTCTGAGTTCCAGTGAAGAGAAATTATATTGTTACAGCATACAAAGACATTCTCTACAACTGTGTGCTTCCAACTTTGAGGAAACAGTTTGGGGAAGAACCACATATTAGTGTCTACATACTTTTGGCCAGATAATGTATGTCATATGAGCAATAATGAGTGATAGGAAACCAAACGTGGAGGCTTAGAGCAAATTACAGCAAGCTGGCACGTCACTGAAAATGAAATGGAATACAACTTATGTAATTTTTTTGTATTAAATTGTGCCTATACTGTTTGTGTTGGTTTAGTTTCTGAGATATAATGCTGCAAGTGACGTCACAGTGTACACTTTACATTAAACCCCACTCATTTCAAAGCCAAACCATTTGTGTTGATTTGTGCTGTGCAAAGTGTGGGTTTTTTGTCTCTGGGATTTTGGGATATTACACATTCAGTTCTCTGTGATGTCAGTTTCAGGCAATCACAATCAAGCCATAAACACAGCACAAACAGTTGATACATGTCACGGTTCCCCCATGTGGCTGTACGCAGGTACTGCACCTTTGCTCTGCCGGAAGCATAGTGCATGACAGTTCTCAACACGTGGACCGTGTTTACGTTTTTGTGTTTGTCTCCACCCCAGGTTGCCGGTAGACTCCATGTCCCAGCAGCCACTGTTCACTAGTAGTAACATGTCTTCCTGCACCTGTTTCACGTTGTGGTTAATGAGCACTGATGTGTGTGTGTATATATAGTCCTTGTTTTCATGTAGTCTTTGTCTTTCATTGTTTAGACTCACGTCTCTTTGTCACGGTGTTTGTGTTTAGCCTGAGTGTTTGTTTCATGCCACAGTGTTTATGTATATCAGTCTTAGTGTCTTTGTTTTGTCTTTGTATATATTAAATCTTCAAAATCTGTGCTTGCATATGTCTCAACTACCCGATCGTGACAATACATACATTTCACTTCACATGTCATTAACAGTGTTTGTGTTCTTCAACAGTGTCCATAGTCTCTATAATGTTATGCCCTTTCAAATTAGTTCATCTGTCAGTTTTTATCAAACATTCTCATGGACAGCTATCAATATTACAATGTTTTGTTTGTTGGAGAAGGATTTTAGTAAATATAAATGTAGTGGAGCTACACATTGCACACAATAATATATAATATATAATAGTTTTTACCATGTAAATCTGTGGCGGTTGAGTGAGACCTCTCAGCTTATTATTCAGTTATTCATCTTAGCATATTTTATTAAATTATTCAGTACGTTTACATGGACAACAATAATCCGATATTAACCCGATATTAAGACGATACTCTGATTAAGAAATTAGCATGTAAACAGCGATTATTGATGACCTTAGTTCGATTAAAGTCATACTCGAAGTAAACACAAATCGAATTAAGACGTGTGGAGTACTCCTGTTTTAGTCACATTATCGACGTGCGTTACAGACATGTACACACCTTAATCACACTATTAACGCCGTGTGGGAGTTTTCACCGCATGTTGTGACAGGACACGTTCACACACGGTAGTGCTCAACCGTCTGACGGCAAAGAAGAGAGCATGACTGCAGCCCAAACCGTGTACTAAGCTGCTATATAGTAGGAGAAATACATATATCTCAGCTACTATATAGTAGGTAAGTACGTGGTTTGGGACGCAGCCCACAGCTTCAAGCAGTCGTCTATTTGCACGTATAGCATGATTAATAATTAACTGCACTTTCCTCAAATGAAAAATAAAACACTCAGAACTGTATACGGTACCATAACGAAGACCAACTGTATGTCTATATGTGAAATTCTGGAGGGACGTCGGACGGCGTGGCGCGGTGACGTAATGACGTGTGCTGTTAATCGATCTGTGTTCTATAACATGTAACACGGAAGCATGAAAGGAGTATTCTAGAAGTGACTCATGTAAACACCTTAATCACATTATTGTCTTATTCAGTCAATAATTAGATTACTGGTGTCCATGTAAACGTAGTCAGTGACTGCAGTGGAGCTACGGGGACTGATAACATGATCAAAATAAATATGTAACCATGTAAATACGTACTAAGAGTGTTCCAAAAGCACAGTGGAGTTAGTCAACTACATTCAACCCAAGGAAAGGGGTAAAAGCTCTGAACTATTTAGAAAGGTTTGGACTTGCTAGAATATATGGGGAAGACTTTGCCACAAGCTGTGGAGAGTGCCATTTATATCATCACTGAGTAAATGAGCTGCAGGTGAGTCAAATGAACCAAGTAACCATGGAAATACTTCATTATATTACAGGCTACAGGAATCTTTACTGGTAAGTATGATATGTGGATGTGACACCAAAGCAATGCCTTAAATGACAAAGAAATTTGTACAATTTTACTGTGTCCCAATTGGATAGTTTAGGCATGTCTGGAAACTTAAATTGCTGATGCACCAAGTGAGCACAGAAATTATTTAACCGCACGTTGTTTCTATAGAGCAGGGAAATTCAACTAAAATGTGTCAAGGTCAAGTAAATTTCCTTCCTTAGAAATGATACAATAGGCAACAGTAGTTAGCTTTCAATGCTTAACCATTGATGAGCTGTAAATAAGACTTGTCTATTTAAATTGGTTCTGTTTTGTTTCTCCCTTGGTGCTTTACTAGCCTCATGAACTCCATCTTGCCATTTTACTAATCAGATCAGAGAGGATAAATGAATAAAAGTCTGTGTAGACTCTTTTCTATCTTGATAAGATGCCTACTGTAATCTGTTTGATTTCCCACAGAAGATGTTCTGCTGTTAAAAAAAATACTAACTGAGCCAGGTATTGGGTTGAAGTACTTCATTTGTCATTTTCTTTTAGTAAAAATGCATTTAAAAATCCATATGTGCAGTACTACGTAGTCAAGTACGTAGTGTATGAGCTGGTAAGAGCTCATATACCCCCCCAGTTCGAAGACATGCACTGTAGGCTGACTGGCATTTCCATTTTCATTGTCCCTGTGTGAATGCAGGCGATTGGTCCCTGCATCCTGGTTGTAACCCAGTTTGTGCCCCAAGTTCCCTAGGATAGGCTGGAGGCTCCCCCATGATCCTGTATAGGATAAGCGGTATGGAAAATGGATGAATGGATGGCGGTGTATGAGGATGCATATCAATACAGAGATGTCTTAATCTCCAAAGCTAGTTGATGTTGTAATGAAGGAAAGTGTATGAACAAACTATCTTAAAGATTCTGACATACTGTATAATGGAGAGGATGATGTGGATGTGGATTTGATGGATGCTCAGCTTACTTTTTTCATTCATTCATTCATTCATTCATTCATTCATTCATTCATTCATTCATTCATCTTAGACACCAGTCCATCCTAGGGCAGGGCTTACTTTAGCTCCTGTCAGTTGAGCTCATCTCATACTATCTTTAGCTTATTGACCAAATATATGGTACAGTGGAAGAATAAGCCATAGGAGTGGAGAGAAATGACAGAAATACACATTCTTACATCAGTTATTATTTCTAGTCATGGCAGTGAAACCAACCAGTACTGTATGTTTGGCTCCCGTTTTAGACAGTCTGGCTAAAGTAGTTAGCTCTCCGCTGATGAACTTCGTGCCATTACAGTGCTTCCAGAGATTCACACGTCTGGACAGCAATTAACCTTTACGGCTCATTGGTTCTTGGAAGGAAAATAATTAGATTCTGGTTTTGTGAAAGCTAGTGAGGAACGTAATGGCTTTATCAGTTACAGTCAACCAAGCAGCAGCAGCCTCGTATTGTTCATGGCTCACGTAGCAGGGTACTGGGCAGAAAGAACGGATTCACTCTTGTCCTTCACGACACGTTTGTCATCACTAGAACTGACCTAGCTGGAGTTCGTGCAGCCGCTCATGCAGATCAGACAGTGATCATGATGCAGTCTAGCAGGCAGCTGACTAAGAATAGCAATCTCCTTCCATTTCTAAAGTAGGTTCAATGAAACAGATTAATTGAATTATCTTTGCCCGTCTGAGGTGTTTCAGGAAGGACGATGTGCTGGTCCAGGATCCCTTATGAACTTTTCTATGAATGTGCCTAAATGGCGTTTCAAATTTGATTGAAACTTTTGAGATGAATTTTGTATGTAAATAAATTCTTTATACCAGTTTATTCCACTCCAACATATTAAATCTAAACATTGAAAAGAAATAACAGGTTATGAGCATGAATGCCATGTGGTAATTAGTCTGGCAGAGCAGATGGCATGGACTGCAGTGGTTCAGCTGTGTATCAGACTTACGTAAACTGCTTGTTCTTCATGGCTTTGATACATACTTTTCATTAGTGTTTTATATAGTACCTTCAGATCTGTATCCATGACTACATCTACTAATCATCCACTTCAAGGCAATCTGTGGTTCGAGTAATAATAAGAAAAATAATCTTTTTCGTAGCGTTCATTTATTTAATGAATCCCAGCCACAGCTTAGGATGACTGTCAGATGGCATTTTCCCTTGTACATTCTTATTTTATATTTTTTATCTCTTTCCCAATCCCAAGTTGTTCTTGATGCAAATACAGTCTAGTCAGAGGTGTACTTGGGGGGCGATTTCAGGTTTGAATCTCCCCTTGTTATGATTCTCCCCCAGAGGCCTGTTTCAAGAAGTCGGTTTCGGTGGCTACTCGGGTACGTTTGAGTGTAATTCGAGCAAATTCTGGTTTTTCGGTCTCAACAAGGTGGAGTGGGTTTTTAGCAGGTTTCATCACCATGGTAACTTATGCTACACGGCTAACCTTTAGATTTTATTCAGGGTAATAAAACTCAAACCCAACTTGGACCAATCAGCTGTGAGCAAAGTGACTTTATATCAGTGTTTGTGCTGGCTTTTCCCCATGTCCATCTGTACGAAAGATATGGATTTTGGCCAGATGGTATAGTTTATCATGCCAGCTTCTGGAGCCGCACATTAAAAATCTGACATGCCAAAGCCATGCTCATACTGTACCACAACCTGTATGTGTTGCTTTATGGTTCCTTTCGAGTTATACACGTCATGCGGTGGCATTATTCCTCCTGTCCTAATATATTTTCACAAATTGATATGTATGTTATTTGTGGCGTGTTAATTGTGCGCGACTGGCCATGTGATGGGTTGCCACCCCGTCCTGGCTTGTGTCCCGAGTTCCCGGGGATAGGCTCCAGGCTCCCCCACGACACTGTGTAGGATATGCGATATGGAAAATGGATGATAGATCGGGCCTTATCTTATCAAATAACAAACTCGAGCAATCACTGCTCTTTTACTGTCTGGATTCCACCCAAAATGCATTGTCTATATATTGTCTAGTAATGTACTTTATAAGATAATCGTCATATACTTTGAGGAATGTACTGAAATCACATCTGTGTAGTTTAGCTATCTGGCATGAAGATAGCTGTCCAGTGTGATTAAAGACAGACGACCTTGTCTGTCTTTAATCACACTGGACAGCAAACATCATGCCAAATAGGCTCCAAAAGCTTTTAAAAGCGAGAGGAGAAAAAGCCCTGTGCTTTGCAGTGATTTATATTAATCATCATAAAACTTTCAACTCTTTAAAATACTTAGCTTCCAGATGTGTAAAATGCCTACTGGCCATAAAGGGATGCCTGACCTTATAAAAAATGTCAGAATGCTTAGCAAAATGTTAGGATTTTTTCCCCAAGCTGTTTCTCATGCACTGAATGTCTCCAGGGGTTTTAAATTATTTTTTTTTCTTTTTGTGAAGTGAGAGCGTTGTTGTTGTAAAAGTGTATCTCTGATTGAGCCGTGTTGAAAGCGTTGAGGTTTGATGTGGTTGTCTTTGACTATGCCGTGTGTTAGTGTAAGTCACAGTTGTAATATCAGTTAGTCAGTAGATGCTTTTTCTAAGGCGGGATGCTAGACGGTACACACTGCAGTCTGTGAATAGCAGACATACTGTAGATTGTGCTTTTAGGTACTCAGGACGTAACATGCATTTTGAGTGGCAGGCGTAATTTTGCTCCCATATACCTACAGGGGATCTGAAAACTGAGGAACGAATGAAAGTAAAACTACACATATTTAAGTTTGTGTTGCTCTATATGTTCACCCTTACACTCAGTGCACTTTCTCAGCCTCTGTATCCTGTTAATGTCGACTTTGCTCAAAGTATTTGTCATGGAAGATAGCCCAGATTACAGTTCCCAGGAGCCACTGCACCATCCCATCTGTGTCACATGACCACCGGAACCTGAGTTTGTTTCATGATAACGAGCACCATGTGTACATATTGCACAGTTTTGCACTGCACAGGTTGTCTTGAGTTTGTCTTTTGTTGCTGTCATTTCTGTCTTTGTTAATGTTTATTCTTTGTCTAATGCTTTGCCTCAAGCTCATTGTGTCTTTTTGTCTTTTGTTTTGGTCTTTATTAAAACTTAAAATCTGCACTTTGCATCCGTCTCCTCCTCCAAACCATGAGAGTATTCAGCTTGACCTACAGTATAATATTGGCTAAGCATATTCTCACTGGTTACTTTTCGGACACCCTGTAGATCTATAGTAGCACTAGCTTCATCACCTAGCTAAGCTAGCGGCATGAGATAGCCAAGCTGAAACTTTCTGAACACCTACCATTGTATTGTGTCATAGCAAAAACAGTCTATCTTAAATGGTTGTTCATTACAATTGTGTGTGTGTGTGTGTGTGTGTGTGTGTGTGTGTGTGTGTGTGTGTGTGTGTGTGAAAGCTATGGGGATGTGAAGTGGAATCAGCATTCTTTGCTCTGGGGGTCAGGAAAGAAAGAAAAGCTGATTGGTGTTATTATCTGCCAAAGCCTAAGGCTCCACACTGGGAAATTCTTCTGCGTCTTCCTGAAGGTCAGATTAATTTCACTTCTTTTTTTTTTAATTGCCTTCCTAGGCTTTCCCCACAGAATCTCCGTACTGGGGTTTGGGAAGCTGTGATTATGTCTTGCCAATGAGGGGAAAAATGAAGATGGCAAAGAATAGTATGTCATACTGTATAATGCCTCTATGTAAATATATTGCATATAATTAACGTCCTCTATCGTCTCATGTTCGAGATATGAACTTAATAGGAGTCCGATCTGGCCGTATTTGATTGTGTGAGTTCGCAGGTGTGCTAATTCGTCACAGGGGGCTCATTAAAATGGGGCGTGAGTTGAGAATGTTGCAGTCATAGTACTAGGGTTACAGAAGGTTCCAGTGTGTTGGGAATTAAATCTGACATGACGTACAGTGCAAGTGCAGACTTCCTGCAGTAAATTAGCATCACAGGGTGTGTAATGTTACTTATTAATTACTGTGTATGAAAGACAGAGTTGCTTCCTGGTTTGGGAGTGCTCCCGGATAGCAACACTGCAAGTCTGTAAGTGCTCCACAAACAGATTTGAGTAATGGAATGATCTGTACGAAACTCTGGTGTATGTCAAATTAAATGCACATAAATTATTTTGGCATGTAGTATATAGGCTGGTATAACTGCCATGGTCAGAGATGTGTATGTATTTTCAGTAATATTTCCTTCCACCCACTTCAGACTAAAATACCCCGGACATGAAGAGGTGAGAGCTATTCATTTCCAGCTATAAGCTGCATGTTCTTTGTTAGTCACCCAAGGCTAATCTTAGTTCTACCACTTCAGGCTTTCTCCTTCTCCCTTCTACGACATGTGGACAGACACTGAAAAGGTCAGTTTCATCCAGGAGACATGTCTGGATTTTTGTGTGTCTGTGTAGATACATTCATGTACTGTAGGTATGTGGGTGGATGTGTGTCTGTGTGGGTATGCATGTGGCTTGTTGGTGGTGTGGGAGTGTGTGTATGAGAAGTTGGTTCTCAAGGACAGTAAATTCTCTAAGAATCAGGAACGAGCCACGTGCACACGGATCTTGAGTGCTTAAGCGTGCTAAAGATAAGAATAACACTGAGACAGAATGGGTTTGCACACAGACGCAGGAGCACACACTGACTTATACATATGTACTGAAAAAAGGGCAGGTATATTGAAAAAGCTATAATAAAACCCTGCTTCTGGAGACTGATAGATTTGAAGGCACTGATGAAATGAATAGGTGTGGGGGGGGGGGGGGTGAATAGGTTTCGTGACAGGATGGTTTTTAAAGTCCTACAAACCTTTTTTATTTTATTATTCAAGAATAAATAACTTGCACCTATTTTTCGTTTTTGTTTTTAAAGATGTTTGTGCAAAAGTGTGCACCCCCATCCCCCTGCCCCTTAGTTTCTAGTTGGCAAACCTCTATTTTACAATTTCTGAAAAGGAAACCCAAGTGTAAGGTGCTGCGTAGAACCTTTAAAGGTTTTCTGAGGAACATCAAAAAGGTCGAGTTTAGCTAAATCTACCAGTGATGCGTACACGTACATGTCTTTGAATAGACTAAAGGTTATATGTTGATGGATAAAATTATAATCATGATTATTTTTGCTCAAATTATCATGACTTATCATAAATATTCAGCCAACGTAGGTACAAAATAATTGAATTCATTAACATTTTACTCCACAAAAAAAAGAGTCCTTTAACGGTGAACATTATAAAGATGTATTCCTTCAAATGTATAAATCTTTCGACCAAAATAAGTCATGTTATCGTAAATGGCGCACTTATATAGCGCTTTACACTGTGTCTCATTCACCCATTCACACACACAGTCACACACCAATGGTAGCAGAGCTGCCATGCAAGGTGCTAACTTGCCATCGGGGGAAACTTGGGGTTCAGTGTCTTGCCCAAGAACTCTTCGGCATGTGGAGTCATGTGGGTCGGGAATCGAACCACCAACCCTACGATTAGTGGACAACCTGCTCTACCGACTGAGCCACAGCTGCCCCGTATTAGATACTTAATGTATTAGATACTTTCTCTACCGATACGGCATACTGAGGAAGAGGGGAATAAAGGTGGGGGGCTCAGAATCCAGCCATCCATCCATTCATCTTTTTTTTGTGCCGGTTATCCTACACAGGGTCATGTAGAGCCTGGAGCATATCCCAGAGGACTCAGTGCACAAGGTGGGGGACACCCTGGAATGTGGAACAACCCATCACATGGCACAATCACCAGAGTACCTGAATGAGAACATAAAAGCTCCAAGCAAGTACACTGGCAGGATTTGAACTCCCAACCCCTGGAGGTGTGAGGCAAATGTGAAAACCACTAAGCCAAATGCCCCCCTAGCTCAGAATTCAATTCTGCTTAATTACAAAATCACTAACAGCAATTACACTGGTTTAATGACTAACACTTGTTATTGACTCAATTAGTACAGTTCTGTGAGTTATTTTTAGTAACTACTTCTCCCAGTAAATAACACTTTTTGGACTAATACGATCATATATTGCTGTTCGAGAAATATAGTTTGAACAAATGATTATTTTGTCAGAAGCAATATTGGAGATGGACTCAGACCTTTGGATCGTGCTGTATCTGCCGTAAAGATATGGAGAAGCCTGTATGGAAGAGTGTACAGTTCTGCAGGCAGTCAGAGAAGACATGAGCGCTTCTGGTTTAGCTGATGGCCCTGTTTTGTGCAAATCTATGTACTGGAAATTGATATCGTTCTATATTATTAGTGGATGACAGGGTATAATCCTAGACTTAAGAAATGCTAACTGACTGTCATAGTACCTGACTTTGAATCTGGTTTGAAGAGAAAATTGTGCATGAGCGCAATGACAGCGCACTCGAGGCGATCGTGAGATCTCTTCTGCAGAACAAAAGAGATATTTCTTCAAAAAATTTAAACTAATGGTAAATTTGTAACTTATCTCTCAACTTTAACTGACCAACCTGAAAAAGAGAAGAAGAAAAAACCAGCATGTGCCGAGTGAAGACAATATACAGTAGTAGATCAAGTTAGCAGGATGGAAAATAGATATGACTTAAACATAATGATCTAGACAAGCAGTTGGACTAAAATAAAGATTTTTAGCTGGAGGGTGTTATCACAGTAGGCTTTGTAGTAGATTATTATCCAGATTCGGAGCAGTATTCCGCTTCCATTGTTTATGAGAGGGCGGCTGTGGCTCAGTCGGTAGAGCGGGTTGTCCATTAATCCACTAATCGTAGGGTTGGTGGTTCGAATCCCGGCCCGGGTGATCCCATGCCGAAGTGTCCTTGGGCAAGACACTGAACCCTAAGTTGCCCCCGATGGCAAGCTCTGCTACCATTGGTGTGTGAGTGTGCACTTGTAAGTCGCTTTGGATAAAAGCGTCTGCTAAATGAATAAATGTAATGTAAATGTATGAGAGGACGCATCACTTGAGCGAAACGCCTCTTGATTCAGACAAATGATTGTAAAGCACCTCAAAGGACACTGTTTTTCTACTGTGGTAAGGATCTACATCACATCTAAGACAACTCAAATATACATTCAGGAAAAATCACTGAGAACGATAGGAATCACATACTGTGTGGCTCAAGTAAACTGGGAGTTAAGCACAATGGATCCCTCCAGTAATTTTTCAATGAGTGCCACCTGAAGAACCTGGAACAGAATGAAGGAGCATGGGAAAAGTGGATTAGTTTCAGTTAACAGTCAAGGCACTTAAAATCAGCAAGTTCAGAATCTGTGATGTCGAGAGAGCACTAATTTCCCAGTCTGTGTGCAAGCTGATTTGTA
Source organism: Noturus placidus (assembly GCA_022414735.1). Lineage (NCBI taxonomy): Eukaryota > Metazoa > Chordata > Actinopteri > Siluriformes > Ictaluridae > Noturus > Noturus placidus. The sequence goes on from JAFFST010047000.1 coordinate 161,798, forward strand.
TTAGCCAGCATCTTCATAGTAATTTTGTACAGTTTTGTTGTAAATTACATGAGTAGCACAGTGTAGTATTGCTGCCTCACAGCTCCAGTGATCGATCCTGAGCTCAGGTTACTAGGTGGCGTTTTGCATGTTCTAGCTGTGTCCGTGTGAGTTTCCTACAGGTTTTCCATTTTTCTCTGATATGCATCTAGGTGGAGTGACTGCTCTAAATTGCCCCGCAAGTGGGAATGGCAGGTTGTATTCCTCCCTCACGAGTTCAGGGTTCCTGAGAAAGGCTCACATCATGATATTACTTTTTTTTTTGCCTTCACAATAACAATATATAATCCCCTTCTAGATAATATTGTAGTGTAGACTCAATTAGTTAGTTTTAAGGGTCTGTGATGGGGTTATGTGAGGTGTGGACTTTTAGATTCTGATATTTCCTGAGGGATGGCGACGACATTAATATCAAGGGCGTAACCATGGTATTGACATTGGGGGTTTCCAACGAACTCGGCTGGAGGATATACAAGTGAATGTAACGTTAACGGTCAAAAAGCGGAACTGACGTTAGTCTAGCCTACTTCATGGGTGTGCAAATATCAACAGTTAATTGACGTTCTTAAGAACAAACCAAGCCATGGTATGATGCCTTCTATACTAAGATAAAGTTACCTACTATTTAGGTATCTAGTTACTTACTGCCTGAAAAAAGCTCGTATGTCTTTTTGACGCTTGTCTGCTGTCTCCATTTCTTACAGACTGAGCTGATAAAATATATTAACAAACTGGTGTTGAGTATGGGCGCAAACCAAGTGTACAACTGGAGGGGGGGCACACACTTATTTTCCTTAACAAACGGAGATATATTAAAAAGGAATAGACATAAATAAATAGAATAGATGAAGAAAAGACAGATCTGTTGGCAGGGTTCATTAAATGAGGACATATAGAAAATATTTTGTACTGTATATTGGGGGACAGATTGGTATTTCCTCAACATTGGGAGGGGACACGACCCCACTAAAGAATGCGCCTATGATTAATATAATTATTTTTACATATGCGTGGCTAGGCATCAGGTTGTGAATCGTAAGCTATTTAATGAACAACATTATAAATAATGCTGTTTTTTAGGAGACCCATTTATTTCTGAATAATATAAAGTATTGAAGAATTTGCATTGATTATGTATTCTTTTGAGCCTTTTGATCTAAAGTGCAAGGGTATGCTGCACTTATTAATAAATGCATGGAGGTTTAAAAGTACATCAGTAGAAAAAGAGAAGAATGGAAAAGGCCTATGTAATTAACGTGGACTCCAACTATGGTGACCCAAGTTTTTTGCAAAACTTAATAAGGAGCCTGGCTCCATCGGCAGCTCATAGTCTTATCAGAGAATACTTTACTCTTTTCCTGAACCTATCATTAGATCGCTTAGCCCTTAGGATATTCACCCCTTCAAAGTCTGCTCTAATTCTTAATCAAGCGCATAAAAGATCCAGGGCCATTTCTACATGATCAGTGCATCCAAAAAAAGAAATTACTTGGTCCAAATGTGCATGGCTCTTATCCCAGATTCATTATGTTCCTGAACCCCAAAGTAGCAATTATTAAAATAGTATACTGTGTGTACCTAGCTGCCACAATATCTGATCATGAAGCGATTATTTTGAGAAATTGAACAAGGCCCACCCACATCTACGGAAGTATTTTGCGCACAATTTTCAAAACCAATTGCAAACTGTATCTTGTGAACATATTTTGTGACATAATGCAAATGAAAATGCAAATTGTGTGTTTTATTTACACATACCTAGCGTCTCTGGCAAATTTCAAATTGAAACACAAAGTCCATTTGCATTTCCCATGTCTTATGATTTATGATCCTGTCATATCGAAACAGCAATAGAAATGACCCTGTTTGCTATTTCACTTCCACGGGGTCATGTACGGAGTCTGACAAAATTCAAACTGAATATCAAACCCCTTTGCATTTGCATTTCCGATGCCTTGCACAGAAACCTGCCGATCAGTGTTGGGGTGGGAGTATACTATGGGGCGTTTTTGTATTTGGAAGTGATGTCGACCACATGGTATAGCCTTGGGGTCGTACACGGTCATAATAAAGCATCTGCGATTTAAGTTTTTGTCGGGATGTCATTTTAACCGTAACAAATTGCCCATAAAACTGACAGGATCATGAGAACTCATAAGACATGGGCAATACAATTGCAAATGGACTTTGCGTTTCCATTTGAAATTTGCCGGACACTGTAGGTTTGTGTAAACCAAAACGAAAATTTACGATCCTACCCGGCGGAAATTCAACCATTTTGATTTTGTAACTTTTTTGACCAAGCAATTGGAGCTATTTATGTATTCACGAATATATTCAAGGATGAATGCAGCGAAGGATCAGAAGTTTCACTGGATCTGGTTACGATCATGCACTTACCTGGCAATGCAGGATGAAATTGTGGCTTTTATAGTTCTTTTAAATTTTCAGCTACAAGGGAAGAAAATGTTATCCCCACAGAGCTTATTCATTTTGTCCTATCACCCTGACCAGACAAGGATTATACGAAGTAGACTTTGGTTTGACGAGGTGCACTGACTTAAACGTATATGTAATTCATAAACTGGCAACCTTGCCATGTTGATACTATTGATTGATTTAGAGAAAGCCTTTGACAGGATAGAACAAAGATATCTTTTTCCAAATCAAAACAGTTTTTAAAGCCCAAAAAGCTTGAATTTAAACTAATGAAATTCTTTCAGATTCAACCCAGAGTGTGTAGAAATGCCATCCATGCTTCCAGTAGCGATTTTCAATTGCTATCTAACCACTGGCCTGATCTGTTATGAGCTCGTTCTGTTGTTATTCTGCTAGATTTTGCCACTAACAAAACCGGGTTCCCTTTCAAAGGGAACTTCGACATTTCATTTAGCATAACAGTATGGGAACGCCTTGCCATACTGTTATGCTAAATGCAAAGTCTTGTTCCCTTCTCAGGGAACAGGGTTACATACGTAACCCCGACGTTTTCACCTACACATGTGTAACATCTTGTAGTCAATTTCCCTAACATCCTGTAGTCCATTTATTTGTTTTTGCTTGTTATATTTTATTTATATTTTTCAGTGTGTACTATAACTAACTATATGGCCACCTCAGGTAATACTGCATATTCCATTTATCCCAAACCGAAGAGTATCCAATTACCACTTCTTCCATTGTTAGAAAGCTGGGGTCAGAGCATGCGGGTCAGCCATGATATAACACCCCCGGAGCAGAGAGGGATAAGGGTCTTTGCTCAAGGGCACAACAGTGGCAGCTTGGCAGTGCCAGAGTATGAACTCACAACCTTCTGATCATTAGCCCAGAGGCACCACTGCCTCTAATATAAAGGGTATTTCTATTTAAAACCATCAACAGTCCACCATACAGTACACATGCTCAGTCGCTCAGTCCGTCAGACTCGCAGTTGATTTATGGACTGTATATCCCATACATCCTCTTTAAATATTCATATATTCATATTCATATATTCATAAATTAGACACATACCTCAGCAAATAGAATGATTTCAGCTGTTTTTCAATGTCAGTAATCAAAAACTGCCAAGCTCAATAATATAAAGCAATAATTTGAATAGATTTGAGACATTTTTTTTTTTGTTCACATGACATACAGTTTATATTACATATAGGTTAAATATTTATAATAGAGATGGAAGACAAGCAAATGATATGGTGCTATAGTACTAATATACTACTATAGCAATATTCCACCAAGCCGTATTGGGCAATAAGCACTGTTGGGGAATGGGAAATGCTTGTTTACAGTGGAAAAAGCCTGGCTTGATTTCAGAAGTAACTGCAATCAGGCTTGAATTTCAGGGCATGGAGCCTTGTTTATCAGGCTTGAATAAGCAGTATAGTCCATTAAAAAGACATGGGTCTGGTTCCACTCTGTCTGGCCCCCACCTCAGCAAAATACATATCACTGGCACTAACACAGACTCTCTGCTCATGCTCACTCTCAGCCATGCACTTTGACACACAGACACACAGTGGGGTCCAAAAGTCCCACTAGTGAAAATGCTTCTTTTTTTCAGTTTAACACGGAGGTTTTCATTACAAATTATAATATCAGCAATACTAATAATTATTATTTAATTAATTTGTATAGCGCTTTTTACAATGGACATTGTCTCAAAGCAGCTTTACAGAAATATCATTTTACATTTACAAGCGACTTACAAATGAGAGCACATTCACACACCAAGAGTAGTAGCAGAGCTGCCATGCAAGGTGCTAGCTTGCCATCGGGGGCAACTTAGGGTTCAGTGTCTTGCCCAAGGACACTTCGGCATGGGATCACCCGGGCCGGGATTTGAACCGCCAACCCCACGATCAGTGGATTAGTGGACAACCCGCTCTACCGACTGAGCCACAGCCGCCCAAATAACTTGAGTGAAAAGTAGAATCTTAGAAATATTTACATGAATTTCAGAATTTCTTGAATTTGGTGCGTCCCCATTTTGCTTTAATAATAGTGTGCACTCGGTCTGGCATGAACTCCACATGTTTGTGTAAAACCTGATGATCCCTGTTAGAGCAAATCCATCTGAGCACGTGCTTCAACGGAAGGGATAATATTCGCGGAAAAAATGATCTTTTGTACAAATGGTCAATATCACAAATGTGTGAAAAATGTCAATCCTAACCTAGGAATTGTGCAACAACTCGAATAGTGTATAGAATTTTCACATTTTTCAAACTTTCTGTTTATTTCCACTGTTTATATAGTGGTCTCACCATCCACTTTATTAGGAACACCTGCTCATTTGTGCAGTTATCTAATCAGCCAATCATGTGACAGCAACACAGTGCAGAAATCAGGTCAAGAGCTTCAGTTAATGTTCACAAACATCAGAATGATGAAAAAGTGTGATCTCAGTAATGTTAAATATGGCATGGCTGTTGGTGACTGAAGGGCTGGTTTGAGGATTTCCGAAACTGCGGATCTCCTGGGATTTTCACACACAGCAGTCTCTAGAGTTTACACAGAATGGTGCGAAAAACAAAAACACACTGAGAGAGAGTGACAGTCCTGTCGGTGGAGACGCCTTGTTGATAAGAGAGATCTGAAGAGAATGAACAGACTGGTTCGATCTGCCAGGAAGGATATAGTAACTCATATAATCACTCTTTACAAAAGTGGTGATCAGAAAAGCACCTCAGCATGCACAAGACATCAGACCTTGACGTTGAAGGACTAAAGACAGCTGAAGACCACATCGGGTTCCTCTTCTGTCACACAAGAACAGGAATCTGAGGCTTTCATAGGCACAGACTCACCCAAACTAGACAGACAGCTAGTCACCAGGACTGGTTTTTCCAGTCTTCAGCTGGACAATTTTTAGAACACAGTCTGTCAATCGGACATTTGAGAAGTCATTCACATTGTTGTAGCGACTAGAGTAAAACAGTGGACCTGGAGAAGCAGAATCAGCAGAACATGAGTAAGAACTACAAGCCGATCGTAAGAGTTTCAGACCAGTTGTAACCAATGAGGATATTTTTTTTTCTGGAATACAGGTGGGAATATTTCAACTCGCTTAAAACTGCTTGCTTTTTCCACATTTCTTCATGGACTTACCGATGCCCCACACATGTACATTTCAGCAATGTGGTATTATTCAGTAAGTCAGTGAGCATAAATGCCTCTTGTAAAAGGACACAGTCTATGCATCAGAAGAGAAAAACAACATTTCTATTTGTAAATAAATAAATAAATAAATAAATGTATGTAATTGTCTGGTTAGTACAGTACATTAATGTCTATACATACAGACATCTACCTCTACCAATGTGCTTCTCCTACTGTGTAGCTGCAAATGCCACTTTGATCCGATTTAAATATAGTATAATGGAATGGAATACAAATATTACCTATCGTCCATTCCATCAATAAGCTGGACAGAGAAAGCTTTCTAGATGACGGCTTTGAGCAGAACTAGCCAGTGAAAACTGGACCAGGTCACATGAGCTGCACATGAGCCAAGTGTAACACCTGGTGCTCCGTCAGCTTTAAACGCAATGGTAATTTGAGCATATGACCCCTTAAATCAGCGAACGTGCAGCAAAGCTTTTTCAACAAACGTATTATGCAGGATTCTCGCTTGAATTTACACATTCTTAACCATCTGAGCATAATTTTCTCTCCCTTGCAGTAGCCTAATTGTGGTTTTTCATTGCACCACTGTGTATCGCTCTTGTTGAGAAAGTGCACACACAGTTGTACACGTGTGCACTTGCTCTTTCTCTCTCTCTCACACACACACACACACACACACACATCTTATCTGCCTTCACGCTCACTCTCTCTTCTGCTCTCTTATTCACTTCTCTAAATCTTATAGCGTTTTCAAACACTAATCAACAATCGACAATCCATCATTAGACATAATTGGTGCTACTGCACATTTCATGTTTAATTGCCTGTCCAAATGTTCCTTTCCTTTGCTTTGTGGGTGAGCTTGATGGGAAGTGATTATTGTCTGCAATTTTGGGTTTATGGAAGCAGAGAGGACAGACCCAAACACCTGTGATCATTTGATCTCCCTACTCATTTTCTGCATGGAAAAGTGACTGTAATTAGCAGAGATTAGTCTGGATCATGAAGCAGCCATATTACTGTTTGTGCAGACCCAGGACATAACAGACCTTTATAATGTACAGGACGACCACAGATCCATGTGAAATACTGCATTAATGTGTGTGTGTTTGCGTACATTGTACTCGGCCATTGTCCAGTGTGTAATATTTCAGTGTGTCTGCGTATAAATAAATAAATATATATATATATATATATATATATATATATATATATATATATATATATATATATATATATATTTATCCTGTGAAATCTTGTATGGACTGATATACATTTACATGTATGAGGAATTTTTCTTGGTGTTTGGTCACAACACGATACACTCAATACAGCTTACAACACACAATGTGCAAAAATGCTGTGTAAACAAAAAGCTTACATCCAGCAAAAAGATGGATCTTGGCACTAGAAGTCCGAAATTGTGCTTTTTCCATTAATCACTGGTCCAGTACCAAAAATTCCAGTTGTACTGTTTTTGGTACCTGTTTAACACTGGTGCTAACAATGGTATTAGCACTTGAGGCAAGGCTAGCAGCATTGTTGTCAGACATTTTGATTGGTTAACCAAATCAAGCACAACGATGTCAATTCAAGCACGTCTTCCAGGTTGAACTTCACAGAGGTGTTTCTACATCCCAAAATAATGATGTAGCTGCTCCTACCCTTCCATTGGTTGAAATTGGTAGAAATTTGGCCACAATTGGCTTGCTTGCAAAAATCTGTGATAGGTCACATATCCGGATTCTTAATTCTTCTTCGTTCACCTCTTTCTTCACTGAAGCAGTGAAGTATACTGTATATGCTTAAACACTTTCAAGATGTCATCGAGTTTTGAAGCATTGTGGGTGGGAACGTGCAGTCGCCCAAGCAGGACTGTTTATTCATGTTTAGAGTAAGCCAATATTTATAGATGAAAGGATGTTTGACAGGTGTGACGCAAACGTGTCACTAAAACTCTTTAATTCAAACTGCATCTCCGTGTGTAAGAGGGTGGAGTGCATGTCCTGATGCCTTTTAATGGTGCAAGCTGTATTAACACACAAGCGGTCCGCTGCATCAAGGTCATCATGGTTCAACATGTTCTGCGTTCTGACATGCTTTTCTGCTCACCAAAGCTGTCAGGAGTGGTTATTTGAGTTATCGTAACTGGCTATTCTCCTCTGACCTCTCTCATCAGCAAGGCTTTTCCACCCTCGGAACTGCTACCGACAAGATGATGTTTATTTATTTATTTTGTTTTGTTTTTCACACTATTCACAAACGCTAGTGACTCTAGTGTCTGTATAAAAATCCCAGGAGATTTCTGAAATTCTCAAACCAACTTGTCTGGCACCATCACATATTCAACATCACAGAGATTTCCCCATTCTGATGTTTGATGTGAACATTAACTGAAGATTTTATGTATTGCACTGCTGCCACATGATTGGCTGATTGGATAATTGTACGAATGACCAGAGGTAAAGGTGTTCAGACTAACCCTAACCATACATACATATTGGGTAAATGAGACATACTTTTCACTACTTTACATAAGTAGTGATTAACACATGATTGTTTAAAGTGACCTCCCCTATTTGCACCTTTTTATATTGAATCATCTCATATTAAAATTCCCAGTTCCACCTCAGATGTGCGTGCATCGAATGATATTTCCCAGTGGTTATTCACTCCAGACTGTATGCATATCTGAGCTGGTTCTTTAGTAGAGTGAGAGAAGAGGAGCAGAAGGAGCGGATAGCCATCACTTGCTCTAACACAGGTCCAGACGGCGGAACCCAGATGGTGCCGTGTCATGGCCAATGACGTCCCAGTAAACCATTGATTGATGGCTCGTTACCTAACCCCCGGCGCGGTCAGCAGATGACCTCCTTGTCCTGTCCGTTGTTTGTGTAGCAGCTCATTTTATTATACGCCATGTGATTTGTTACCTCATTTGTGAAAACGCCGCCGGGGCTTCCATTTTTGTTGCACTGATCTGTGCTGTTTTTTGCTTTCTGAAGCTAGTTAATCTCAGGAGTTGTTAAGCATTCATGTTCCTGAAAGAGAAGCATGACAGATTGTCTAGTAGACTGAAGTAGAGAGCAGTCGTGCCCTGTTGTGCTTTCACTGGCTTACATGCATGTCGGCTGTCAGGAATGAATCACACTTTTAAATGCACTACCAATGGATTTCTGGCTCGTTCTAGTGAAAATGTGACTGAAACGAAACAAACGACCCATCTCGGTAAACATTTTGAAGCCAAGCTGACGGAAATTTCGACACAATCGAACACACGAGGTCATTTCATACTCTGTTAGTTATGTAGAAAAATATTTCGCTTGGAAACCTCAAACTCGGTTAACTTTCACACTCGGAATATTTGCTACTATTTAATGCGAGTGTTGTAAATGATATAGTGAGGATATGTGGTGGATCCGAATAACATTCCCAGTCATACTTCTTGAATACTGAATACTTCTCCTTGACCTCAGTTCAGTAGCTATATCTGGAGCACATTTTTTCTGAGGCAGACATTATTTGAGAGACAACTGAATGAAGTCTTTCATGTGCATAAATTTGGGTCGAATTACATGCTCACAAGAACAGATTTTTATCATGGGATGTTGTTTAGAATGCATAATATAAACGGTTGACTTGTCATTTGACAGCAATCGATTAACTTGGAATGCACGGAAAGATTTTGTTTTTGTTTTCCACTTCAGCTATGTAGTTTGTATGAATGCAGGGACCTTCGTCCAAGAAGTTAACTTTTGGAGTGTTCCTGAAAGAATTAGAATTTTTTTTTTTTTAATATTTTCTATTTCTAGTTCTGTTTAACACAAACATACTGTATACAGTGGGGTCCAAAGGTGTGAGGGTCCAAAGGGTCCACATTGAAAATCTTGGTTTATTTGTTTGTTTGTTTTTCATTTAAAATTGGAGCAAAGCAGACGATTTTCGAATTTTGTAAATATTTCAAATTAAGAAAGTAAATATTGCGTATGGGTGCACGGTGGCTTGGTGCTTAGCACGTCCTCCTCACACCTCCAGGGTCCGGGGCTCGAGTCCCACCAGGGCCATGTTCTCCCTGTGCTGCGGGGGTTTCCTCCGGGTACTCCGGTTTCCTCCCCTAGTCCAAAGACATGCATGGTAGACTGATTGACATGTCCAAAGTGTCCGTAGTGTATGAATGTATGTGTGAGTGTGTATGTGATTGTGCCCTGCGATGGATTGGCACCCTGTCCAGGGTGTACCCCGCTCCAGGTTTCCCCGTGACCCTGATAAAGGAGTAAGTGGTAGAGGATGGATGGATGGATGGATGGATGGATGGATGGATGGATGGATGGATGGATGGATGGATGGATGGAATATTTCGTATTGAAGATGCTGCACTATTTCTACGTCCCTATTTAAACGTAAGCAAATTTGTGATATTGACCGGGTTCGCGTTTTTTTCCTCATGTATAATCTCTTCTGTTGAAGCGTGTGTTCAGACGACACTTTAACGGATTTGAGCTAAAAACGGATCATAAGGTTTTACACAAACTTGTGGATTCCGTGGCAGCTCGAATGCACGCTGTCATTAAAGCAATAAAGGGGACGTAGCAGATACTAAGGAACTCTTAGTGTTTCAACAAATCTACTTTTCCATTCAAGTTGTCAGTTATATCATTTGTAATGAAAGCTTTTGTATTATATTAGCAGGGAATGCAAATTAGAAGCATTTTTACTAGAGCTCTCGGACGTTCGGACCCCACTGTATAAACTGTTTAACAGTATTGGGGAGCACTTTGGCTGTGGCTTAGCTCATTAAAATCAGGACAAGTTCACTGATAAGTAGTAGCTTCCCCAACACTGCTGTTTAATGACATGAGGACACGTAGTGATATCATAAACATGAACAAAGTATTTGGAAAAGTTCAAAGAGAATACTTTTATTAGCATAAAATCATTACTATTTTTATGAGTACAGATTAAAACAAACACGTTTTAAATATTTACACCAATTTTACAGGCAAGGACATGACATGTTAACTTCTTTGATGAGCATAATTATGGGGATTTTGCTACCGTCACTTCATTAGGGATGTCAATCTACATCGTCAATCCCAAACTTGGGTAAAGGTCCTGAAAGTTATGTAATATATAATATATAATCCATCCATCCATCCATCTTCAACCGCTTACTCCTTTTCAGGGTCACGGGGGAACCTGGAGCCTATCCCAGGGAGCATCGGGCACAAGGCGGGGTACACCCATGACAGGGTGCCAGTCCATCGCAGGCACAATAATATATAATATAAAAGTAAAATTAGCGATTTCATTTTAAAAACGGAATTTTTATTTCTAACTGAAGATGAATGTGCATTTTTGGGATGCTGGCATTCTGGGAATGCATATCATTATGATTTTCATGGTAAATGAGATACTGTGCATGAAGGTCTTTAAAGGCGTAAGCGTTTACACACCTATATACAAAATACACTTGATTGTTGTTTATGGGAGTTTACAAGTGGGTTGTGGGATGAGCTTTGTGTATATAACTAGCTTTTATTTTTATTTTTTTGGCAACAGTTAATCTGTGATGTTCTTTCTCACTTTCAGTGCACATTTTGTAAAATGAAACCCTCCAGATGTCCTGCCAAGTGACCGCTGATGAAAAGCCTCAGGAATAACCTTATATACGCATGGCGCCGAGAGACCATTCCGGAAGTAGTCAGGTGCAGTGAAATCATTCCTGCACTTATCTTGAACAGGCCGGTGTCAGTTTGTACTTTAGGTTTAGAACAGAAGCTGTTTAGACTGCTTTTGGACACAACGTGCTGACCTGAAATCGAGTATTGTCGGTGCAGTCCCTCGAGCAAGGGCTCTTCCACAGGTGGCTGGTGCACCGGCATGCTGGCAAGCCACAGGCTTTTCCGGAGGGCTGAAACACTTGCAACAGACCTCGACAAATCACAGAATTTCTATGGTGCCTTGATTTAGCATGGTCTATCTAACCACATGCACATGTCAGGCTTTCATTACTGTCATAATTTTATGCTTAATTATGGATACTGCTGAAGGGAAAGTGGAGCTTTTTTGTGTGTGTGTGTGTGTGTGTGTGTGTGTGTGTGTGTTTTCTCTAATCTGGATGTAGGAAGGAGGAGGTGTGCTGTCTGCCTGGCACGCAGGCTATTTGTAATTAAGCTGCGTGATTAAGGAGAGTCATGGCGGGCATTTCGGCATCCCGACAAATCAAATTTAACCACTTGCACCACGCCTGCTCGTCCTTCCCACAACCCCCCTCTCTTAATGCAGGTCAGCATGTCCTCGAGCTATTAGCAACAAAGCAGGACTAGCGAATCAATTACAGAGAGAACTCTTCCCGAATGTATTCATTATATGTATTTGCATAATTTCGCTGCCCGTGTGTAGATGTGTACGGTACCGTCATTTTAAGTCTACCCTCTGTTTTACCGTAACGGTGCGATTTATAGTCATTTGTTTTGATCAGGGTGATGATTCATAAGACGGAAATTTGAATGCAAAGTGAATGTAACGATCCTCCTTCCTTTTTTCACAACTGTAACTATTCACTCTCCCATGCACTCTCACACCCATTCTGACTCATCACATCTTGGAAATCTGGCTGTCGACGGGGTGAAAAACAATGATTTGGCAACTTTCATTGCTAGGCAAGGTCTTCATATGTGCAGGACTTCATTCTCTGACCTTGCCCCTTATATCAAGCATGTATGGTCTTGGAGCCGTTGTCGAGTCCTGTGGAGTATCCCTTCAGCTTTTTTAACAGTTAGATAATGCTATCAGATGGCAGCGTAGCCCAGTTCCCACCATTGCAGTGGTCCACTTTGAGTAGGATATTTAAGTGTCGATTCAGGCAGCACGGGTGAAATCGTATCACCGCTTGTCGCTGTCTGCTCAGTCTGGAGCCACATCACACAGATGGGCCCTATCACCTCCGTGCTGATACACCCAATCTGTCCTCCACCCTTCACTCTTTCTCCATGTGTGCACAGCCGTGGTGATAAGGGCAGACTAAAACCTCCTCTAGCGTCTGACTCTGACCCTGCCGTACTGATCCTCGAGCTGATTCCAGCATTCCTTCTGCGATAAAGAATCTTTCTCTTGTTCTCGTTCTCTATCTTTCACAGCATCTCTGCTTCTAAAAATAAATTTTTCCATGTTGCTCTTGTATACACTTAACGCTTAACATTTTACTAAAGAGCGTTTACATATGAAACCTTCCAGGTAAAATAATCACTGTGCAATTAGGATTATTATTCCATGTGTTTTATTCACAATGGAGTAAATATGCATTGAGCCAAAAGGATTATTACATGGATTTATAAGAATATCCCGTTCAGATAGGCCTAATTATTTACATAGCCAAAGATCACTAAAAACTGACTGCATGTCAGGGGATAACTCTCTGTTTGCCCGATGTGTCGTTGGCCCAATATCTATGTGTTACCGTGCGAACAGTAAGACACCTCTGGTGCTGGCGAAATGTCAGGCAGATTTGCGGCCCACTTTGTCTTAATTAGGCGTTCCATCAGCGAATGCATGCTTACGTGGCCTGCTCCATTTTTCAGCTTTTAAGCACCAGGTATTCGCAGTGTTCTACAATAGATGTTTCCCCTGGCAGTGTGGCCTTAGGGCAGCTTATTTCTGCAGTAATGCGTTATGAGGCCATTCGTCATCTTCAGCCTCTTATCTCAAGACGTCCTGAGCTTGCAACTCTTGTGAGTATCATCTCATTTTTAGTACTGTATTCATTAGCCAAAGGTATGCTGTCAGTACCGAGCATGCTTCCAGTAGCAGGAGATGCAGACGTGGTACAACCTGATCAGAGACAAGCAAAGTGAGAGATGGGCTGGAGATCTTTATTGACATTGTAGGTCAGTCATCCTGCCCTGTCCTTTTGTCTCTATAGATTCTCAATACACTTGAAAGAAGTGTCCAGGTTTGTAACTTGCGACACATGTCACGCATCACACTGCTGCAGCTTGTAATAGTCTGCTGCCTGCATTCCTGCACAAGTTTTGTTCTTCACATACTTCACAAATTGGTTCCACTTAATCCTACTGACCAAAACATGCCTGCGTTTAATAACACAGCATACAGGAGAACGGCTCTGCCTCAGCAGGATTAATAGATAACATGTTTCAGCTGATTGGAGACCAAGAGTAGAAGGGAGAGTGTTAACATTGGAGGAGGTAGATAAGCCTTCTACCGTCCTGGTGACATCAATGGTTCCTAAATTTGAACCGGCCTTTTCCTCTTCAGAAATCCTGGTTCTTTAATGACAACGTCAGCATTGTTGTCAAATCCAAAAGCGCCTGGTCTGAAACCAGGGAACCATATTTAGAGGATGTATCGAGTCTGTTTTTATGCCAGTGTCATATCTCCCTGCAGTTCTCACCTGATTTCCCATTGAAACCAAACAGAGTTGAGCCTAGCCAGTACCTGGATGGGAGACCTTCTGGGGAAAACATAGGTTGCTGCTGGAAGCGGCATTAGTGATGCCAGCAGGGAATGCTCATGGTGTGGTCCCAGTACAGACACTATAAAATCAAATGAGGTCCTGACTCTCGGTGGGCCCCAAATAATCTCCATCTCTGAACTGTCTACATCACTTTCTCCACTCCTACTGCTGTCTGACGTTCACCTGAATCGCACGAGCGTGTCACACTTACAGTGCCTTGCGAAAGTATTCGGCCCCCTTGAACTGTTCGACCTTTTGCCACATTTCAGGCCTCAAACATAAAGATATAAAACTGTATTTTTTTGTGAAGAATCAACAACAGGTGGGACACAATCATGAAGTGGAACAAAATTTATTGGATATTTCAAACTTTTTCAACAAATAAAAAACTGAAAAATTGGGCGTGCAAAATTATTCAGCCCCTTTACTTTCAGTGCTGCAAACACTCTCCGGAAGTTCAGTGAGGATCTCTGAATGATCCAATGTTGACCTAAATGTCTAATGTTGATAAATAGAATCCACCTGTGTGTAATCAAGTGTCCATATAAATGATAGTCTCAGTGGTCCGTTTAAAGCACAGAGAGCATCATGAAGAACAAGGAACACACCAGGCAGGTCTGAGATACTGTTGTGAAGAAGTTTAAAGACGGATTTGGATACAGAAAGATTTCCTAAGCTTTAAACATCCCAAGGAGCACTGTACAAGCGATAATATTGAAATGGAAGGAGTATCAGACCACTGCAAATCTACCAAGACCCGGCCGTCCCTCTAAACTTTCAGCTCATACAAGGAGAAGACTGATCAGAGATGCAGCCAAGAGGCCCATGATCACTCTGGATGACCTGCAGAGATCTACAGCAGAGGTGGGAGACTCTGTCCATAGGACAACAATCAGTCGTATACTGCACAAATCTGGCCTTTATGGAAGAGTGGCAAGAGGAAAGCCATTTCTCAAAGATATCCATAAAAAGTGTTGTTTAAAGTTTCCCACAAGCCACCTGGGAGACACACCAAACATGTGGAAGAAGGTGCTCTGGTCAGATGAAATCAAAACTTTTTGGCAACAATGCAAAACGTTATGTTTGGCGTAAAAGCAACACAGCTCATCACCCTGAACACACCATCCCCACTGTCAAACATGGTGGTGGCAGCATCATGGTTTGGGCCTGCTTTTCTTCAGCAGGGACAGGGAAGATGGTTAAAATTGATGGGAAGATGGATGGAGCCAAATACAGGACCATTCTGGAAGAAAACCTGATGGAGTCTGCAAAAGACCTGAGACTGGGACGGAGATTTGTTGATTCTTCACAAAAAATTACAGTTTTATATCTTTATGTTTGAGGCCTGAAATGTGGCAAAAAGTCCAACAGTTCAAGGGGGCCGAATACTTTCGCAAGGCACTGTACCCATTTAAATATACAGATGAGAAAAACAATCGTGTTTTTACTTAGTATGGTTCTTCATCCCATCAAAATTCATTTCTGATTACGCCATTTCCAGAGCAACACACAATGTGTTACGGAATCATTTTGAGCCCCGAGTGTGACTTGCATCAAGTGCATGTTTACATGAGGCTTACAGTAACTACCCTTCAGATGGCTACGGTACAGATCTGCTGTGAATTTGTCGAGTGGTAATGTACTTCGCACCATGTTGGTATTATTTTTTCGAAGTTCACATGGGCCGAATTAAACGAGGCTTCGGACCTCGTATTTGACACGTGCCATGGTGCATTCTTCTGATTAGCTTAACTGATAGGTAGAGCTCATAATGAATATTAAACGGAAATATGCGATGTGATATGCAATATGATCAGCAAATTTGTCTCGGCTGGATTTTGTATTGCGATGTTTTCCATCATGCCTATAGTTTATTATACCATAGCCTGAGATAAAAACTCATTTTTATTGCAAATTAGAGCACACTGAATGGGAGGTGTACTGCTAATCCTAATGCTACCAAAACTTTGTTTCAGCTGCTATGCACACAGTCTCACTAAAACCAAGTAGGCTAAAACCAATAACACGTATCTCCTATCTTGCACAGAGTTCTTTTTGTCTAGTATGACGCCTTTGTGCTGGGTATACACGATAATGGATTTGATTTTGAATGATAAAATGTTCCCAAAACCAGATGTACAAGTTCCTCCACAGTTGTTATCTTTACTCCCACATCTGATTATGCAATGGTTCCCCAACTGGTAAAAAAAAATGAAGGAAGGTTTCCAGAAAGTTTTGCTAATTCCTTGAAATTGGTGGAGAATGAAACAGAGAGTGACAGGGACACATTCAGAGAAAGACTGATAGCGAGAAACCGATGGAGGCAAAGGGAAGCTCCAGGGAAATACAATGTAATATTCCATCCAGTGGGTTCTGCCCTACGCAATTACAATATATCTGACAAAGATATTGAACCAAGATCCCCTGCCAGCCCGGCTGGCAGGCCTGTCTTTGGCTGGATTTCCCTGAAAACAGCATCCAGAAATTGCATTAACAGAGTCTTACTGAAAAGCAGTGAAGACTGAAAATTACACTAACAATATTACACTAACATTACTGCAGACCATGGAGGCACTAGAAAGTGACATAGATTTGGGCGGAAATATTGATGGAGATGAAAAGGGTGATATACAAAGTGTCGGTGTGATCCGACATGATTTCTAGATATGGTCTAATTAAGAAAATGTCATGCATGTAATGCAAGTGAAATAGAAATATTATGTGATTAAATAGATCGTTATAGATATTACTGAAGTGAGGGGCAAGGTGGCTTACTGGTTAGCATGTTTGCCTCACACCTCTAGGCCTGGGGGTTCGAATCTCGCCTCCGCCCTGAGTGCATGGAGCTTGCACATTCTCCCCACGCTTTGGGGCTTTTCCTTTGTGTACTCTGCTTTCCTCCCCAGTCCAAATGGTTAGTTGGCACCTCGTCCATGGTGGCCCCCAAGTTTCCTGGGATAGGCTCTGGGCTCCCCTCGACCCCGAGTAGGATAAGCAGTATGGAAAATGGATGGATATTCATGAAGGGGAAAACTAATAGCTCCACTGAGCATGTTCACTGTATTTTACAAAATAAACAGTCTCCTGTCAAACAAAGGTGTGTATGTGACTTGTGAAGTTAGTACCTTAGCAGTAGGCTTTGTGTTGAGTAACGATGCTGTCTGTCCACGAATATCAAGTTGCTGAAGCAAGATTGATTTCCTTTATTCTAGAATAATGTTCTTTTATAAAATCACTCAGAGTTTCAATTCATCATTATTCACTATAAATTATAGATTTTTTTTTCTGTTAAAAAGCTGTCTGTGAGTAGATTACAGCAAGTTCAAGGGAGTGCAAATAGATAGGATTAGCACATAGGGTCCAATTCGTCCCAACATCCCAACACATGATACATTTCTAACATCAAGGTGTCGACTATCTACATAGGAAGAATCTTATTTTAACGAAATATGGCTTACCTTTGTGTCGAGACTGACTGAAAGCCATTTTAATGGCTTTCGGTCATTTGGGTCACGTGTTCTCATTGATTTAGGCTTTTACTTTCATCTATAATTGCATGTCTAAAACATTATTTACTTCCACTGCCAGAACTTTTGCACCAAGGTGTTTCTGGAAAACCATCCGCCACCTCAGGAGAGGGAAACGGGGAACCATCCAAGCTGTGTACAGTA
>JAFFST010047000.1:182865-193398 GCA_022414735.1 Noturus placidus
ACACACACACACACACACACACACACACACACACACACACACACACACACATGCACACACATTAAAGTAAGCAAATTAACCACAAAGATATGTTTTCCCATAATAATGTTTTTTACCCATATTTACAAAGGGTGCCAATTATTTTTGAGCTAACTGTAAGGCTACCTGCACCTGGTTAGAAATAATAACATATGCAAGATTAGAAATATATATAAAATCCAATTTATATATCTTGTAACAATTGGATGACACTAGTTCCCAGGTTCCATTAAATATAAGTATGCTGAAGCACAGAATGATCACACAGAGTGATTGTGGAGTGAAGCACTGGCAGTGTATCTCTGATTGACTCAGACAGGGAAAAAGCCCAAGGCTGGCTCTTCCAACCTGTTCACTGTGTTCCACACACATAGAGAAGCAAAGTATACCCCAAGCACTAGGTAGCTGAACAGTGTGAAGCCATTAAATCTCTTTGGCAGTATCCACATGCTCCTGCTTTCAGCTTTGCTTGTAACTGGGTTGAATAGAGGAAGTTGGATCTGGAACAGGTTCTTGAAAATAGCAATGGTATGCCTCTATATAAGATGTGACATATTGCATGGTGACATTTGTGTACTTCTTCTAGAAAGTGCCATGCTAAGAATAATATACTGTATGTCCAACACTGCCTTACTGGAGCACATACTGTATATTGTTAAAATAGGTCCTGCAAAGGTTGCAGGAGCTTCCTGCTTCTTTTACACTGATGGTAAATGTAGCTAGCAAAGAAGCAATGCCCTGAAAGTGAACGAAGTAGTAGTGGGTATTTACAGATCTAGAGTAGCATAGTTATTTTAAAACCTGGCAACTGTTTGTATGACATTTCAAAATGACATTTAGAGCCAATCTTTATTTGCACATTGTCTTATTAAAGTTTAATACAAATCGCGAAGAATTTGATGATTTTAATGGTTGGGATAATTAAGGGATCTTAGCGGGTTCTACGTGAAACCCTTTCTGGCGGTGAAACACTCCCTTGTAGGGTTCCACAAGAAGTATAATACTGTATAACTTATACAGTGGTGCACAAAGGAGTCAGATCAGATACTGAAAGCAAAGGTTCACATACTTTTGCCAGTCACAGATTATGTAATATCGGAACATTTTCCTCAATAAATAAATGACCACGTGTAATATTTTTGTCTCATTTGTTTAAATGGGTTCTCGTTGTCTTCTTTTAGGACTTAGTGTGAAAATCCGTTGATGTTTTAGGTCATATTTATGCAGAAAGGGGTTCACAAACTTTCAAGCGCCACCGTAATGTTAATTATTAATTAAACCCGCAGAGATTTTGTCAGTTCCTTTAAAAGACATTGTGTTCTGTACAAATTTATGGCTCACACACAAGCAGAATGGAGGTCAAAGATCTCTTGTGTAGCAATGATACACTATCATACAGCTGTGCTACTGACCCAGGCTCAGCTTCTGCTTATCTTTCAGTTTTGCCCAGCTGATCAATGCTCTCAAACATAAGGTCGTTGCTCTCAAAACTATTAACACTACCTCATTTGCCCTCAGTGCCTGGAAATGAAATATCAGAAGGAGAAGGTATTTCTTGGGGTTACTGTTGCAAAGTTAAATGCCGTTTATTCAAATACGATATTACAAATGAAACAAACGAGACTTGATATTTGCCTTCATATCCACTAGTAAATGATGCTAATATGAAATTATATAATAAAATGTTCAATAGTGCCTCTCAGGGTTAAGTGTATCTGGTTATACACTCACTGTCCACTTTATTAGGTACACATGCACATTCATGCACATTCATCTTAATCAGCCAATCATGTGGCATCAGCGCAAATAATAAATAAAATCTAAAAAATCATGTAGATACATGTCTAGATCTTCAGGTAATTTTCACATCAGACATCAGAATGAAGAAAAAATGCCATTGTTCTTTTGGAACTGATTTACTAATGGGCTCGCATATTTGCTTTTGCATTAATACCATGTTTTTAAAAAAAATTTCAATTTGTCTCACCACCTTCAATCTGCATCATACATCACACAGAATTACACATACATCTGACATGTTTGAGTTTTCCTCTTCCAGAGATCCGTTTGAAACTGTTCCAAACTCACATTTCGAGAACAATTAGCTTACACAAACCCCTCATTTTATTATTGTTTCCTCACACTACTTTGCACATGATGTCATTTCCACAGTTATTTTTTCGTAATCACTTGGAAAGTCCTAATTAATCTTGCACACAATTTCTCAGATAGCCTACGCAAATTAACACTCTTGGGATATCAGTAAATCAGGGCTTAATTATAGGGCAGCTGTGGCTCAGTCGGTAGAGCGGGTTGTCCGCTAATTGTAAGGTTGGTGGTTCGAATCCTGGCCCGGGTGATCCCATGCCGAACTGTCCTTGGGCAAGACACTGAACCCTAAGTTGCCCCCGATGGCAAGCTAGCACCTTGCTACCATTGGTGTATGAGTGTGCACTTGTAAGTTGCTTTGGATAAAAGCGTCTGCTAAATGAATAAATGTAATTATACAGTATTTCTGAAATATCAGTTCATTTGGCTACATTTAAAGTAGTATTCTTATCATGGATAATCCTACATGCAAACTTTGTCAAAATCCTTTGTTCTCAGTGACTTTGAGATGTGGTTGAAGATCGTTACAGCTGCTGCAGGATACTCACTGGAGTGTTGAGGGGACACAGATGGGTAATGGGTAGTGTTAAGGTGCCCTAACTGCTCACAGTCCATGAACAGAATATATATTTAAAATACACTGGGATTTTGAAAGTGTACTCACATTCCATAAATGTCAAAGTGGTTTTATTGAACACACAGAGCAGTTTTATGGTATTGGAGCCTTGAAAGGTTTAGCAGGGTTTAGGTTGCTATTTTCTTGATGGCTCGTCTTAAAGTGACCGGTGAGAAGAAGCTGTCTTTTTGCAAAATATGAGTAAGAAATATATTGGGTGAAATATATACAGTATCTCACAAAAGTGAGACATTTTTGTAAATATTAGATGATATCTTTTCATGTGACAACACTGAAGAAATGACACTTTGCTACAATGTAAAGTAGTGACTGTACAGCTTGTGTAACAGTGTAAATTTTCTGTCCCCTCAAAATAACTCAACACACAGACATTAATGTCTAAACCGCTGGCAACAAAAGTGAGTACACCCCTAAGTGAAAATGTCCAAATTGGACCCAATTAGCCATTTTCCCTCCCCAGTGTCATGTGACTTGTTAGTGTTACAAGGTCTCAGGTGTTATTGGGGAGCAGGTGTGTTAAATTTGGTGTCATCGCTCTCACACTCCTTCATACTGGTCACTGGAAGTTCAACATGGCACCTCATGGCAAAGAACTCTCTGAGGATCTGAAAAAAAAAGAATTGTTGCTCTACATAAAGATGGCCTAGGCTATAAGAAGATTGCCAAGACCCTGACACTGAGCTGCAGCACGGTGGCCAAGACCATACAGCGGTTTAACAGGACAGGTTCCACTCAGAACAGGCCTCGCCATGGTCCACCAAAGAAGTTGAGTTCACATGCTCAGCGTCATATCCAGAGGTTGTGTTTGGGAAATAGACGTATGAGTGCTGCCAGCATTGCTGCAGAGGTTGAAGGGGTGAGGGGTCAGCCTGTCAGTGCTCAGATCATACGCCGCACACTGCATCAAATTGGTCTGCATGGCTTTCGTCCCAGAAGGAAGCCTCTTCTAAAGATGATGCACAAGAAAGCCCACAAACAGTTTGCTGAAAACAAGCAGACTAAGGACATGGATTACTGGAACCATGTCCTGTGTTCTGATGAGACCAAGATAAACTTATTTGGTTCAGATGGTGTCAAGTGTGTGTGGCGGCAACCAGGTGAGGAGTACAAAGACAAGTGTGTCTTGTCTACAGTCAAGCATGGTGGTGGGAGTGTCATGGTCTGGGGCTGCATGAGTGCTGCCGGCACTGTGGTGAAGGTGAAGGACTGGCCAAGCATGTCTCCAAACCTAAACCCTATTGAGCATCTGTGGGGCATCCTCAAACGGAAGGTGGAGGATCACAAGGTCTCCAACATCCACCAGCTCCGTGATGTCGTCATGGAGGAGTGGAAGAGGACTTCAGTGGCAACCTGTGAAGCTCTGGTGAACTCCATGCCCAAGAGGATTAAGGCAGTGCTGGAAAATAATGGTGGCCACACAAAATATTGACACTTTGAGCCCAATTTGGACATTTTCACTTAGGGGTGTACTCACTTTTGTTGCCAGCGGTTTAGACATTAATGTCTGTGTGTTGATTTATTTTGAGGGGACAGTAAATTTACACTGTTACACAAGCTGTACACTCACTACTTTACATTGTAGCAAAGTGTCATTTCTTCAGTGTTGTCATCAGATATCATCAAATATTTACATAAATGAGAGGGGTGTACTCACTTCTGTCAGATACTGTATATTATAATATATATATAGATATTGGGTTTTCACACTCAAATGTGCATGCTTTAACAACTTATTTCCCCACATTTTACAAATATTTGGACACTTTTGTTCTTGTTCTTTGATCTGATATTGTTCCAGTGTGTTGAGGGTTGAAGGAGATTCCTAAAGTTTTCAGGCACAATATTATTAAATAACAATCAAGTGGGAGAAGCTACAGTGCCATAGAAAAGACCTCAAATGTCCCGGTCATTTCAACTGGTACGATAATATACAGGGTGAAAAGTTGCTGTCAATATTTCATTGCCTCATCCTTTCCATAGCCAGAACCATAAAATACTCAGTGGTGAGAAATCCTGCATGAAAATAAAAATTGTCACAATTACCGTGAGCGTTACCGTGTTTCCACTTTCACACACGTGAACATAAACACCAATCAGCCATAACACTGATTATCTCAGTATAGTGGTGCCTGTAAAGGAGTGGTGCCTGTAAAGGATATATTAGGAAGCACGTGAACAGTCAGTTCTCAAAGTTGAAGTGTTGGAAGCAGGAAAAATGGGCAAGTGTAAAGATCTGAGCGACTTTGACAAGGGCCAAATTGCGGTGGCTAGACTGGGTCGGAGCATCTCCAAAATGGAAGATCTTGCGGGGTGTTCCCAGCATTCAGTGGTTAGTACCTAATGTTCTGCTGGGAAACTTTGGGTGCTGGCATTCATGTGGATGTTATTTCGGCACATACCACCTTCCTAAACATGGTTGCAGACTATGTACACCCCTTCATGGCAACAGTATTCCCTAATGGCGGTGGCCTCTTTCAGCAGGATAATGCATCCTGCCACACTGCAAAAATTCAGGAACGGTCTGAGGAACATGACAAAGTGTTCAAGGTGTTGACTTGGCCTCCAAATTCCCCAGATCTCAATCAGATCGAGCATCCGTGGGATGTGCTGGACATCTTGGTGCCAGGTACCACAGCACAACTTCAGAGGTCTTGAGGAGTCCATGCATTGACAGGTCAAAGCTGTTTTGGAAGCACCTACCTACACAAGGGGCACCTACACAATATTAGGCAGGTAGTTTTATTGTTATGGCTGAACGGTGTAGATTGAGAATTGCCATAGAGATCACTGGAGACTTTTTTTTTTAATGCTTGATTATATTTTATGTTCATAAAAAAAAAATCTATATATATATATTTTTTTTTTACTTGGTAGGTAGTAAAAGGCCAGGCGGCAAGGGGTTATAAGTAAATGAAAAGCAATGATTTGATGATAGCTGTGACTTGAGAAATGTTACTGTTATGACTCTACCATCTTTAAGGCCAGGATGTTAAAAAAAAAAAAAAGCAACATTTCCTGAAACTTAAACACATGGCAGATGCCGATGGTGTGTTCATGTGCTCAGAGCGAGAAGATTAAAAGTTTGTTTGCTCTAGTCTGTGAGCTAGATACTACATGGGGATCATGTAGGAGGGTGTATGTTTACGGTGTGTACATTCATGCCAAAGAGTGTATTCTGTAGAGGGTCATGGATATGAAAAAGGCTTGCTTGGTTAGTGTTTAACCTTGCTCTGTGCTTTGCTGTGACGTAGGTTTTAGAGAATGATTACCTTTGCCTGGAAGGCGGGGCATGGGGGAACAGGGAGGTATTGGAAAGAAAGTGGGGGATAAGAAAGGAGACAGATGCTTTGATCTCTTTTGTCTGCCCTTGTCACATGCAAAAGCAATTAAAAAGTGGGTGTATGTGAGTGTGACCAGAACAATTCTAACATGGCTTTCATTATGACTGTTTACAGCTGGGGTTAGAGAGTCCCCTCTGCACTGTAAGCCTGCGTTCCTGTTAACCCCTATTAGCCTTCTACATCAGAGTGCATTAACTGCATACAAATGGCAACCTCTCTCACAGTCCTCTCTCAGACATTTCACTTACAGTATATATATATATATATATATATATGATCAATACAACAGATTTGGAGGTATCTACATTTTTCATACACTCTCTACATAAGCCATGTTCTAGAATGATGATGATTTCCCTCATTAATAACTGAATTTATTTGACGCATAATTCTGTTTTTTTCTTGCATGTGAGGGTTAATTGTTTTTTTGTTTTTTTAAGGGAAAAGGAAGGAAGGATTTGTATTTGGTTTACCATATAATCTGCATATGAATAATCCAGCCATGATTCGACAAAAAGATTTAGCACTGTTTGCAGGACTACCAGACTGAAAAAATATACAATTTTTGGCTGTCTAACACAACACTAGACTAATTTGGCATCTCTAGCCACAGTGCCATGCAAAGTACATTAGCTGTCCTTATGCTCTGCTCATATCATGGTATATATGTACATATGTCCTTATGCTCCTCTCATATCAAGTATTTCCACGTATTTTCCTCTAAGCACTGTCTGATTGGTCTTGCCGCTGTTCACTGAAGATAAAATGCAACACTCACTGAAAACACAAACTTACAAGACCGCTGTCTTCATTGACTGGAATTCAGTTACATAGTGATAAACCGCTCCAAATGGAGAATTATTCGGAGCTAAAGAAAAAAATCTTTGAGGGTACAGTCCCAAATGCCCAGGCCAGGTTATGACCCTGGTCAGTATAGGCAACTATCATGGTACAATAACCATCCATCCATCCATCCATCCATGGGGCGGTTGTGGCGCAATTGATAGAATTGTCCACTGATCATAGGGTTGGTGGTTCAATTCCCGGCCCACATGATTCCACATGTCGAAGTGTCCTTGGTCAAGACACTGAACCTCACGTTGCTCCCGATGGCAAGCTAGCACCTTGCATGGCAGCTCTGCTACCATTGGTGTGTGAGTGTGTGTGTGAATGGGTGAATGTTACACAGTGTAAAGCGCTTTGGATAAAAGCGCTATATAAGTGCAGACCATTTACCATCCATCCATCCATCCATCCATCCTCTACCTCTTACTCCTTTATCAGGGTCACGGGGAACCTGGAGCCTATCCCAGGAGACATCAGGCACAAGGTGGGGTACACCCTGGACAGGGTGTACACACTCACACACCCATTCATACCCTATGGACATGCATGTCTTTGAACTGGGGATGCACGGGGGAACATGCAAACTCCGCACACATATGGCCCCAGCGGGACTCGAATCCTGGACCCTGGAGGTGTGAGGCAAACATGTTTAACCACTAAACCACCGTGCGCCCCCCGTACAATAACCAATAGTTACATTTTAAAGCCTAGCCAACAGTTTAAGGCAATAAATAAGACAATTCGAAGTGGTCGTGTTTTGTTTTGCAAATGCATTTCACATTACCACCAACACGAAAAGCTGTGAAAATCCTGCTCTTTTTGACCTTTTAGTCCTGTACCTAATCTAGATGCCTTCAGCTAAATAATAAACATAAATGCATGTGACTGTATATATCAGAAAAGAAGCCTTCACTGGATCATGTTCAGAAACCTGGAGTCACAGAACTATGTATTTTTTTTTCCTAGTTTGGTCAACATTCCAAACATGGCTCATCAATTGGTAACCCCAGCACCTTATAATATCCCAGGAAGTGCAATAGGTCACATCCTGACCGATTGCCATATTAATTTTCCCAGGAATTTGACTTGCATTCACACTTAACCACTTACGGAACAGTTTTCTTTTACACCTCCCTCATTATGACTGTCATAAATGGAATATAACAGCTGATCATAGTTCATAGTTGTTGACCACAAAGCAGGGTTGCTATTGAAATAGCAGTTATTTATGCTGAATTCTAAGAGCAATCTCATTGTGCCAATCTAAATGGGTTCTGGTGGAGCTGGCTGTTTATTTTCATGGGCTGCATTAGAATATAAATGCAGGCATCAGTAAACGACCTTTAAAGCAAAGAAAAATTCAACACCCTGGGATGTGCGAAGCCACATGGTCTCTGTAGGACTAAAAGAAAATCGGCATTGCTCATGAGAGGACTTGCTGAACTGGCACTAATGTAGGAAAAACCTGTTTAATGAAGACATAGAAGACAGTGACGGATGATGAGGATGACCTCTTATCTGCCCACAATCATTGGAAATGTCATCAGTCTATTAGGTCTGACTTATCCCAGCATGTACCTTTCACTTCCCCTTCCTTCTGGCCATCTTTTCCTCAACAGTGTACATCACATTGCATATTAGAAGCATAGAAGGTGACAGAAAAAGCACTTGTTTGGGGTTTAGTGCCATAAAAGGGTTATTTTCTGACCCATTCATGTCAGTGGTGCATTGTTAATTTCGTTGGAGATGCTGTCAAACACCTAATTTGTAATATTAGCAACCAGAGGCACCTTTTTGCTACCATGAAATAGCATGGGAGATCCTGGGGAAATGCAAGGATGATAAAACACCAAATCGTTTGGTTTTCACTGACTAAAATGTTTCCTCTTTCTTGATGAAAATTGATGTGGTTTTTTATCAACTAAATCTAGACTAGACTGATGAGTCATCATTCATTCATCTTCAGTGACCACTGTATGCCGGTCAGGGTGTTGGTGGATCCAGAGCCTGTTCTGGGAACACTGCTGGTGAGCTGGGAATACACCCTGAACGGCACCACCAGGAAACAGGAGAACCTGGAAGAAACCCACCCGGACAGCTCACAATAAACTGTCAATCACTGCGTCATAGCATAAAACTAAAACATGCCAGAAACTATTCTTTAATTCTTTTGGTTTTAATCCAAAGACCAAAATGAACTGTAAAATGAACACTGCACTGGTGTCACTGGTGTCACCTGTGAGACTTACCCAGCATCCTGAATCATTATATCCTTAGACCACCTGGATATAATGAGCTAGGCAGGATAACACCCTGTAGAAAAGCACATTTGAAGATGAACATTGTGTATTATGGCTGTATTAAAGAGTCTGCATGTTGGAAAGAAAGAACGCATGTGTACGCACTGTTCTGTGCAGCTCAGCAAAGTATATAAGCTATATTTTATTCCAGGCTCATATCCCAACTCCATCGTTCATCATACTTGAGGCAGAGTTGAATTTGTCTTCTTTTTGTTTTTTCCTTTATGTTTTCTGAAGACGTTACTTTCCCATCTTCTTACTGTGGTAAGTGGCAATCTCATAAACTTTATGATGGCTTGGATCAACTATGACTGAGAAAAGAAAACACAAGAACCTTTTAAATCCCGCAAAGGAATTGCGCTCCCAAGGGAGTTGCAAAAACAAATCTGTTTAGAGAGAAATCGAGGGGGAAATGTGTGCTGAATCCCCAAGAATGTCTCTGTTCCGATCGCATTTGTCAACAAAGTTTTTTTGTGAAACCCACACATTTCTGAGAACCCTCTGTAAACCATTTGGTGTATGTGTGTGTGTGTATGTGTGTGTGTGTGTGTATGTGTGTGTGTGTACATAAAAGTTTCATTGGTAGCTGAGGCAAATGACACCGCTTACCCTCAACCGTTGGCATTAACTGTCAAGAGACATTTTGTCCATGGTGAGATTGCAACACTCTCATGTGAAGTTTCTCTCAATTACTGCGATGACCTGAAGTAGCACTCTAATTGCAGGTTGGCCAGAAGACCATTTGCTGTAACACTCCACATTAGGCTGGGAAAAAGAAAAATGTTTCTTAAACACTTGTCACGGCAGTCTTTTCCATCCACCCGAAACCTTGATTAAGATCTCCAGTGGTGGCTGCAATTGCGGAAGCCTGGACAACAAGATCTGTCAGGAGAGGCAAGCCAGACAAGTCCATCTTTTGTGAACAAACCCATCTGAACAATGAGGTTCTGGGTATCATCCAGCTGAGTGTCTGCTTTGTCGGCAGCTGTCCTGCTGTCCTGATAATGAAATAACTCACTGGGCTGTAAGTCCATTAGGTGAGACCTCTGTCAGTGAAACATATGGAGACATTCAGTAATGAGCTGTTCAGAAGAAGGAGGAATGTTTAACCTTGCAGTCTTCACAGGATTCCCTCAGGCAGGCCACTCTCTGCAAAACAGGTACCAGCCATTTCTCCTGCTAGAACATTAGCACTCTTAGATAGATAGATAGATAGATAGATAGATAGATAGATAGATAGATAGATAGATAGATAGATAGA
>JAFFST010047000.1:199791-214910 GCA_022414735.1 Noturus placidus
ATATATACACACATCATATCCTATGAGATGAAGGAGGAGCAGTGTGTGCTCGGCCATCTACCTGAGGCACATGCACAAGCGTCAATTAGCTTAGCTTTGTTTATGGCCTTAGCGCTTTTAAAGCAACATAATAATAATGAAACACGCTCACTTTTTGTTGCAATTGAGCAAAATCCCGGTGTAGCTCCTATCTCAGTAAGTGAGCGTCACCATCAGGGTGTCAATCACTATGTGTTCGATGGTGACCGGAGCCGGACCGCAGCTCTTCAGTGAGTTTCATTATTATTACTTTTATTTATTTATTTGTTTGTTTGTTTATTTGCTTTCAATGCACTATGAGCCTAAGCTGAGCTAATTGGCTAACGCCGCAATGGTGCTAGTGAGCAAGGGGTGGCTAGGGATCACGTGCGCTCTAGTGTCTCCACTCCCATTGGTAGTCGCTGCTCTAAGTTGCTCAAAATTTTCAAAGACTGAAAATGTTCAATTTTTCTACTTTCAAAGTTGCTGGACGCGCCCACATTTAGTCGCCAATGGTCGCTGCCACTGGAAGTCACCAGCTGTCGTTGAAAATGAATGTGTGAACTTACCTTAAGGATTTAGAGTCGCCATTGTAATCATAACCTTGCAACCTACATTCTAGGTCCTCTGTGATGAAAATTCACACATAATATATAAATACTGTTGAATAAATAATCATATAAATCATGTACGCTTCTACCGCAAAAGCATTCTTCACTCCTAAGCGTTACACTTTCTGTATGGTTTTTACATCATATCTTCAACAATGAGTTGTGAATCAATTGCACAAAATTGATGATGAGCATGCAGATAGTGTGCTTAATGGAAATGGCAGTGTTGAGCACTTCATCATGCTATGTATGTATGTATTTATTTATTTATTTATTTATTCATTGCCTGCTTTTTGACTTGCTTCCATTATTATTAGTTGCTGCAATATACTGGTATCAGTGCTGCTTTGTAGGCTGGGAGTCGAATAATGTGGGTGGATTCGAGATTGCTAAATTAAGACAAACATGCAAATATGGGCGGCTGTGGCTCAGTCGGTAGAGCGGGTTGTCCACTAATCCACTAATCGTGGGGTTGGCGGTTCGAATCCCGGCCCGGGTGACTCCACATGCCGAAGTGTCCTTGGGCAAGACACTGAACCCTAAGTTGCCCCCGATGGCAAGCTAGCACCTTGCATGGCAGCTCTGCTACCATTGGTGTGTGAGTGTGTCTCATTTGTAAGTCGCTTTGGATAAAAGCGTCTGCTAAATGAATAAATGTAATGTAATATAAATATGGAAAATGAATGATTTTCCATATTTATTACAAATAAGACTATTCATGATTATCAGTACATTAGGCTACTAATACACACTCACTAACCACTGTACATCTGCTCATTTACACAATTATCCAATCATGTGGTGGCAACATAATCCATAAAATCATGCAGATACAGTTCAATTAATGGTGACATCAAACATCAGAATATGAAGAAAAAGAAATCTCAGTGACTTTGACTGTGGCATTGTTGTTGGTACCAAACAGGCTGGTTTGAGTGACTACAATTCATGCTGCCATACTGTCCACGGTATCCTTTGCCTCGTGACCCGAGTCCCCTGGTATATGCTCCAAGCGACCCTGTGACCCTGTGTAGGATAAGCTGTAGGGAAGATGGATGGATGGATCTTGTTTTAACAGGGTGGTCTATACACTACTGAAAATCTCTCATGGTAAACAGGTATCACACCGGTCATTCTTAATGTGCACAGAAAATCAGCTTAAGCCTCTATGTAAGTTGGGTCAGAATATGGATAATAGTCCCTGTATTGATCCAACTTATGTTTGCAACTTTGAATGCAGCCCTATGTGAATGAATGACCTACAAACATCATCCCGGTTTGATTTTCAGTGGAAAGTGCAATATTTTCACAACTAAGTATTATTTTGATATTTTGATGACGTCATGTGTTTGTTCATTGTTTCTATTTGAGGACAACCTATGAGCTACTTAGCATTTAGTCCTACAAAGCTGTATTATGCTTTTAAATCTTTAGCAGCCCCCCCCCCTCTCTCTCTCTCGCTCTCATCTCACATGGCTTTTTACCATTTAGAAATATTATGCTTAACTGTGTTAGCAAAAATACTGTCTTGTTTAATTATTTTATGAGCAGGCATTGGTAGTACACTGTTAGTGTCTATTTCCATAAATTGAGGAGAATACAATAGATAATGTAATAGAGTATATTCAGCGAAGCGGCTCATCAAACTATTCATAAAGAAAACTTGACCTTGAATATATGCGAATGGTCAAGAACTAATTTAGTGCATTCATATTATTCAGGCTTAAGTAGGGAAAAGATTTTAATTGCTAGAATGATTACCACTTTAAATGTCTTATAATGCAACAATGAGTGATTTCTTCAGCGGCTCTTCCTGAAGGGAGCAGGGTCAGAGGGGTTTGGGGGGGGGGGGGTTGAGCACAAGAGGTAGGAATGATGCTGCTTTCTTTCTTCACACTCTTATCCTCATCATTTCCTATATGCAGTCCAGTTCGAGAGGAAGCGTGTGAGCAGAAGGGAAGTGACTGTGACTGGTGTGAGCGTTACTGATGAGAGTCAGAAAGTCTGCATAAATAGCCCTCTTTCCACAACCTCTGTGGGTTATGCTGATGAGCTGTTTTGTTTGAACAACTTCTCTCCTTTGTTTGTTATCGGAATCCAGGGCAAGGGAAAGAAGGCACTAAAAGCAGAACAGGATGGCCTATTTAAACCTGTACACAAGCAGATCAAAACTTCTGTGTGTAAAGATGTCCTTTTATGTGTGTGCTGATGGGAAATGGGCAGGCAGGTTTCACTGCTGGTGAGGACTGTGGTGTGACACAAAGCGCCATGCTTTAAATGTCTTATTTTTGTCCTGAAGTAGAACAAATAGCGAAGTATGATCTAGGAGCATATTTGAACGGAGGCGTCTTACTGTACATTTAAGGACCATCGCTGTGTCTAACAAATCACGGTGCATTTCAGACGTACATATCAGCAGACAAACAATTAATTATGATGTGTTTGTCTAAGCCAAACCGATTGAAATCTTTTCGCTGGATTTTCAAACGTTTCCGAAACGATGATTTTCTTTGTATTTGAGTGCATATGTTGATGAATGCCCGTCACTTGTACATCACCAGGCATGTGCACGTCACAGCTGATTGCATTTGGTGGTGCCCATAAAACTCTATATAAGGAAAAGCTCATGCAGCTGAAGTTAAAAGCGAAAGGCAAAAATAGGCTTTCTCAGAGTGAAAATTGGAAGTTATTTTGACTCGTATCTATTAATTATGATGTGAATTAAGTGAGGTAAAAAGAAAATGACGACATAATATATCTGTGTGTGCCTTGCACCTCCGGGGCTGGGGGTTCGAATCCCTCTCTAAATTGACAGTAGTGTGTGAATGAGTGTGTGTGCGATTGTGCCCCTCGATGGGTTGTCCCCGCATCCAGAGTGTCCCCCGCCTTGTGCCCCGAGTCCCCTGGGACTCCCCATGACCCTGTGTAGGATAAGCAGTACAGAAAATGGATGGATGGATTTAATGCACATGTTCAAAGTGTGATTGCATTATGAACTGGAATAAATGGACGCAAATCAACTATTTTTTCTCTAGCGGTTGTTTTGTGATCATGGGATCCTTCACATACAAGGATGCAGATTTCGCCTATATGGCCTTTAGTTTAATATATCATTAGCGATAAAGGCTGGTGACAGTGATGAAATTTTGCATCCGAAAATGTCAATATTTCCTTTTGATATAAAATTTTAAAGGAACAATCGAGGCGTGGTTAGATATTTATTTCTTTGATTGTTTGCTTGCTGGCTTATTGTTCATACACAGGATAAAGTATAAATAAATGCTTTATCTTATTTTTACATGATAATGGCAGTGTAATATGTTAACTTGAATACTTATGCGAGTGCCAGTGTTCAAAAAGTGATCTTTTCTGACTTGGTCATCATACAATAACAATGTCTAACCATATCACACCTATAGTGAGGCGTGCCTCTCCTCCTTCAGGGTTCTCAAACATAGCCCCGGGTCATTTGCCAAACCAGAAGCCGCAATGGATCAACGCCACCAAAATACTTGCAATCAATGAGCTCCTCAGCCACTACAAAGGCAAATCTGCCAGCCTCTAGGGCTTTGGAAAGAATTCAACAGAGAGAAACTCGGCTTGAAACAGTCCAAGGCTGAGCTGGAATTTACTGGTAGAGGTATGAACTAATTAGGAATGCATACATAGCCTCCAGCTTCTTCTCCAGAGCTCTCTTCCTGGATTTCGCCTCTCTCTCTCTCTCTCTCTCTCTCTCTCTCTCTCTCTGTGTCATCTCTGAAGGTGGCTCATCTGTAATTCATTTGAATCCAGTCCATCATTTCCAGCAGGGCTGAGAGGGGAGCCAGTACGGTGCACAAAAAGAGAACAAGATCTCACCCTCTATCTTCGTCATATTTTATAGCACTATAAATTTAGTCAAAGGAAGGTTACAGTGATAAATATCCTTTGTTTTCAGAGGAAACATAAAAAGCAGGCGTGTAATGTGTAACACATGAGCTGTGCCGACTCTGTCTGTGTTCCATTATGAGTAAATCACATTGTTTGAGGATGGAGTCAGTGGGGTGAAGGAGACTGGAGTGAGTCCTCTGGCTAGAGGGAGTTATAAAGAGAAGTGGACAATTTCTCTCATTCCTCGCACTTGATTTACGACGGGGATCAAGAAGGAAATTTGTCCTCTGTCTAAGTGGCTGGTACTGGTAGAAACAGATCCGTGGAAATTATTATTCCAGTCATGGTTCATAATGTCAGAGAGTCAGAGAGACTCACTATTTGGAAACTCGTACTGACAGCTACTTTTTTAAATTCCTCCCAACAGCATGCTTTCCATTACCACTTTTAGCCCAACACTTCCTCCTACATGCCATAGTGTGGGCATTCGAATAGTAGCTGTCATGTTGGCATTTCTCCTGGTGAAGAAGTGAAAATCCTTGACCTTGATTCAAGGAATCAGGATCAGCCCAAAAAACTCCCGAGTCAGCCTCTCGCACCACCTGCTCATGTGCTTCTGCATGAGATGGAGGGCTTGTGATGATCTGACAGCTTGTCAGGATACTCCATGGTAATGGATTTCAAGTACTTGCTGTGTTTTTCTGTGTGTATCCATGAGGAAGTGCATGTTCCTGTTGAGGGTATAAGCACTGATATGCTTTTTTTTTAATGATCTTGAGTTCTTATATCGTCCAATAAAGCTTGGGTTGGTACCCAGGTGGTGTGCTCGTATAGGGCATATCCGGACTTGTTCTGCTGCTGAGTGTCAGACGTGTCATGTCATGATGTGTGACTCTGTGTGTGTCGGGGCAGGTGAGTCAGCGGGGTGTCAGGTTCATTGACACTGTCTTGTGCTAGTGGTATTGATTTACCACTGCAACTGCCATATAACTCTGATGTTCTCTTTGTTCTCTCCTCTGCTGTTCTTCCCTCTTTTTTTTTTGATGTCTAAATTCTTCATGTCCTTAATGCCTCGTCCTTTGCATTTCCACGTCTCTGCCTGTGTACGTTTTTACCTCTATTCATTTCCTCAAACTGTATTGGTATTTTGCATCTAATTTCCCTTCTTCCTCTCGATCTCCCTCAATCCCTCGTGTCATTTCCTGCATACTCCTTTGCACTCGGCTTTTCCCTCTTCGTTCCTCTGTCTCTTGTTTTTTTTTTGCCTTATCTTCCCTTCTCCCTTCTGTCCTGCCTTCCTTTCCAATTTGTCTCAACCTCCCTCCTTAAATCCCTCTCTTTCTCTTTTTTCTGTCCTTCTCTACAGCATCTTTGGAGAGCTCTCCATAACCTGAGCAGTCCCAGAGACCCACCAGCCACCACGTGACCCTCCGAGCGTCTTCTCGAATGTCGGCAGCACACACCAGCCTTTCAGCCCAAACGGAGTCGCCCCAAGCTCTGGATCAAACCCTTGTGTCTTAGGACCCTTATCTTTCCCTTTTCTCTTTCCCTCTCCCCACCCCATCCCCCTCCAAATGCAAGCCCTTAAGACATTTCTTCTTCTTCTTCTTCTTCCTTTGCCAAGTTGAACATCTCTGAATTGGACCATAGATATTCTTCTTGCTATAAGGACAATTGGCATTGAGAGACTAATTGGCCAATTTGCCCATTCACTGTATGTCATCTTACCAAGTGTAGCACTTTACCTTTCCTGTAGAGAGTCTGTTAGCTATGCTTCCCAGACTAGCATAATGTTCAGACACATATTAGATCTTCTAGTCGTTAGGGCTACTGGTCACTTTGTTTTTCGACTTCTGCTTACTTTTATCTTACTCTATTTCTGTTTTTGTGACTTCGCCTCTCTACTCTATAGAAAGACGGCGTAGAGACATTTTGCACATCTCTATAGTATCTCTGCCTCGTGTTTATTCCTCTGAGTCGGTAGTCTCTTCCTGTTATGTGACCTGTATGTTGTGGGCTGGTCCTCTCTTTGGTCTGTTTTTCTGTTGTTCTGTCCTCTGCGTTCGAATTCCCTCGGATTTTCTGTACTGAAAACCCTTCCGCTCGTCCTTCTCTTAATCTGATCTACACTGTGACTCTGACCAGCTGTCTTAACGTGGCAGATGCCACCGCATCTACTCTCCTGCACTCCCACCCCTTCAAATGAAGGCAAACTTCATGCTTTCCAGGATATATTTAAAAATAATAATAATAATTGGAATATGATTAAGGAGAAAGGTCAGTCATTGCAAGTCAGGCAAAAGACTATTCCCATTTATTAATGGACAGCACATGGCGTCTGTTCAGTGTCTGAACTGAGAGCGTTGAGAGAACTTGAATCCACCGTGTTTGGAAAATAACCAGTATGATTTCTCACAGGGGAAAATAATGGATGATGGTCCTCTCCTAAAGACTAGGGGCTTGTCATGCCTGTGGAAGAAAAGCATAAATTAAAAAATCTAGCTATGAAACAGCACTATTAAAGCATTACAAAAATATAAAGCAGGAGACTGTGTCAGAGAAAACAGGATGTGTGAAACCTGTCAAATTGAAGTCAGGAATTTGTTCTTCACTGTCTGCAGACGTTTTCTGAGGCATTGCTGTGGTATGATATGGCCGTACACTGTTACCTTTATTACTATGAAGCACACAGAACTGCTCAACTGAATGGACATTGCTTAGTCATTGTTATTTATCTGTATTAAGTCCACATAATACAGTGTATCAACAAATACACACATTTGTAACTGTAGCATATCACACATGACTAGCCTTCCAAATATTTTAACCAGAACTCGTGTCTAAAAGATCAGATCTAGGTTGGTGAAATTAAAGGCTACATAAAGTCAATTCATGATCTAAAAACTTGGAAGTTGTAGCAGACTGAATGGTATTGATTAGACTGTATGTACAAGTATTACCTAACCACTAGAACAGTGGTGCTGTTGAGAATCGCATAGGAAAAGACATGTTTCAGTTAAACTATTCGCCGCCATTTCACGGCTGGATGAAGCCACTATTTGGTACACAGGAGAACACTTTAGGAAATTGGAAGTTGTGTAGTAATAGAATAGTGAGGGAGGCATATAATTAATCTTTCATCTGCTAGACTATCTTCGAGCATGTCAGGATCAGAGCCGAATCTGTGAAAGTTGCGTGGTTCATGAAGTTAAACAGACAGGTAATATTTATTTACATATCATGTGCGTCTACCGTGAGATGAGCACTGAAAACGGACACTATATACTATAAACTTCCTATTTGAACTTTGCTTCCTTGGTTCTGATCTTAAGCTCCAAAAGGTTTCACCGACTGTAGAGCAGTGGTCTGTAAAAATAAATAAATAAATAAATAAATAACTAAAAAGACGTCTCGTTTACCGATAGACGGTAAATGTTCGTTTCCCTGAAGCATTTTTAGCCTTTTTTTTTTTTTTGGTTAAAAAAATTGATAGATGAAAGAGTGCTTGTGGAGGAAGAACCATTTGAGAAAATGATTTGATGACCTCTGGAAAATTTGACAGCTAATGTTCCATGATATTACAAAATGTCAAGTGGGAAAGATGGTGGGCAAAGTTGAGGAATAAGAATCCTGCAAAACTAAAACTTTAGATCTTTCCTATCAAAGTTGTAGAAGATGGCTGCGGCTATGGACCATGTACTACATGGTGGTTTAGTTTTCAAAAGCGCATAAAAACTGAGGATTGAAATTGAATTAACCGGCACAACATACCTCTGAATACTCTTGTCTGTGTATCTCAGCATTCTTTTACCTAGAGCTAAAAGCCCATTCGCCGTAATGAAATAAGTATCACATATCTCCGAGTATGGATCTCAGTCAGCTCCATTTAGTCAACGTGATGGTGTTTATTCGTATTTAAAGAAACAGATCTCTTATTTTGGAACTACTAATCATTTAGCGTAGAAGTGTTAATATAGGATGATATGCTATCTGTTTAATAATCTTCCAGAAACTTCTCAAGAGACATGCTGTGAAAAGCGGAGTATTGATGGACATGTCTGTAGTAATGCTGTATTACACACCTGAAACTTCAGTTAGGATTTAATCTAGCACTGATGACTGTCCACGCGTTTCAGCTCACTGATCCGCTTGATTCACGTGCCGTCTAGGCAAACGTCTCTATCAGTAACGGCTGCTGCTTACAGAGTGAGTCGGTTATCCTGAAAGAACTGTACACAAGTGTATGTCTGATTGAACACTCAGACGAAGCATACACATATATACACTTACATGCATGCTAACATTTGCATATAGTACATTTTGTACTTTCTTTTCTGATATGCTTAATTATACGTTGTTGGTTATGACGAAACCTGTCGTTTCGCACCAGACCAGGGGTACTCAACTAAAATTTCCAGTTAACGTTCCTTGTTTACAAAGGTCCGGATAAGCAACTACTGACTGAATGGCAGCAACAGTTAGCTTTTAATAATGAACCATTAATGATTTGGCAAGGTAAGACCCTGACTATGTTTACATGGACAGCAGTAATGTAATTATTGACCTTACTCTGATTAAGATAATAATGTGATTAAGGTGTTTACATGAGTCGCTTTTAGAATACTCTTGTCATGTTCCCATTTTACATGTTATAGATCATAATTAGATTAAGAGCCCGTGTCATTACGTCACTGCGCCACGCCGTCCAACGTCCCTCCAGAATTTCACGTATCAACATACATTTCGTCTTCATTATGGTACCGTATACAGTTTTGGGTGTTTACATTAATTTTTTTACGAACGCTTTAAGTGCAGTTAATTATTTGTCATGCTGTGCGTGCTAATAGACGACTGCTTGAAGCCGTGGGTGTGTCCCAAATCGCGTACTTACTGTCTATATAGTAGCCGAGATACATGTATTTTATAGTAGCCGAGATACATGTATTTTATAGTAGCCGAGATACATGTATTTTTCCCCACTACAGGTCTATAGTAGGAAAGTATGCGGTTTGGGACGCAGCCGAACTCAATGCGGTGAAAACTCTCACACGTTGTTCATAATGTGATTAAGGTGTTTACATGTCTGTAATACACGTCCATAATGTGACTAAAACAGGAGTACTCCACCTGTCTTAATTCCATTGGAGCTTAATTAGAGTATGACCTTAATTAGATTAAGGTAAGCAAAAATTGCTGTTTACATGGTAGTTTCTTAATCAAAATATTGTCTTAATCGGATTAAGAGTGGATTATTGTTGTCCATGTAAACGCATCTAATGATTAAATTTATGTCTGTTTTTGCCATTGACCTTTTTTTTTTTTTTTAAAAAGCCATGTAGTCACTACACTTATCAGACCTGAAAAAATTTATAAGATTGTCAAAGATATGAAAGTCAGTGAAAAGCCTCCACTTTCTGATCTGTCTTTAGCCTTGTAGCTAGTCACCAGTCCCATGTGATTGGATAAATCACAACACTACACAATCCATGCAGGTTCATGTTTAAAAACCAGAGTCGCTGGACCACGACGGGTTTTTTCCTACGTTGATTGGTTCAACTACTCGATTCAGTAAACTGAAATACTTTGCAGAACCACCACTTGATTGCCCCTGCTCCAGATGTTTGACATTTTTGCTTTCAGAGCTCACAATACAGTTGAACCAAAACTTACATGATCATGTACACACATGTCATGTCAGCACAATCACAGATAATGAGATTAATCACTTATTAAAGTCTCATTCACTATCATCTTCTGATTATGACACTCTGGGCTTGGTGTGACCTACCATGTCTGAATTGCCCCAAAGTTGTCAAAAACACTATAGATAAAACAAACTATACATACCACACACAGACACACAATACAGTCTGTCCCACACGTCTCCATACATAGGGATTCTAACACTTGTTTAGCAAAATGTCTTCCAAAATGTTTCATACTTAGTTTATATGTATAGTTTTTTTTCAGATAGATCTTTGATAAAAGAAGAACGTATTGAAATCATTCTCACGGCCGGATCGGGACGCATGGTTGTGATGGACTTTAACAGGAAACATAGCGAGCA
This sequence comes from Noturus placidus, assembly GCA_022414735.1. NCBI lineage: Eukaryota > Metazoa > Chordata > Actinopteri > Siluriformes > Ictaluridae > Noturus > Noturus placidus. Next base: position 210,358 of record JAFFST010047000.1, read on the forward strand.
CATCACACACGACACCGCAACTAAACCTATTAACAAGTTCAAAAAGACTGGAATTGTTGCGGACATCCTCCACGAACACCCACTGACGAAGACACAACGACATGGAGCTGACAAACACAGTCTGCTGTGTATAGAGACTTTTGGGACACTTACCAGTTAGCTTAAAATGTGTAGTTTACCAGAAAATCAACCAATCAAACAATTGAAACGCATCAATACACTAAAGGCACTGGATCATTTAGTCTCACCAATGGGACAGCTGAGCAAAAATGCAAACCATCTGGGTCCAGGAGTACTGGTCTGAGAAACACTGGGTTATGTTAATGCATACTCTCTCTCTCTCTCTCTCTCTCGCTCTCTCTCTCTCTCTCTCTCGCTCTCTCTCATTCTTATTTTCTCACTCTCTCTCTCTCTCCCTTTCTCTCTCTCTTCATCTCTCTCTCTCTCATTTTCTCTCTCTCACTCTCTCTCTCTCTTATTTTCTCACTCTCACTCTCTCTCCCTTTCTCTGTCTCTTCCTCTCTCACTCTCTCTCCCTCTCTCTCTCTCTCTCTCATTTTCTCTCTCTCACACTCTCTCTCTCTCTTCCTCTCTCTCTTCCTCTCTCAGTCTCTCTCCCTTTCTCTCTCTCACACACTCTCTCTCTCTTCCTCTCTCTCTCTCTCCCTTTCTCTCTCTCTTCCTCTCTCTTTTCCTCTCTTTCTCTCACTCTCTCTCCCTTTCTCTCTCTCTTCCTCTCTCTCTCTCTCTTCCTCTCTCCCTTTCTCTCTCTCTCTCTCTTCCTCTCTCTCACTCTCTCACTCTCTCTCACACTCTCTCTCTCTTCCTCTCTCTCTCTTCCTCTCTCTCTCTCTCTCTCTCTCGTAAGAGTTATAATTAATATCTACGCATATGACTGCACATTTGCATACATGGCTGAAAATAACTGTTTGATTTTAGCCATTTTGTAGCATGCTGCGTTATTCTTTTCTGCTCTTGTGTATGAAACAGGCATGCAGACCAAACCTTTAGAGCCCTGACTTTTCCTCCATTTCCATATAGTGTGCCTAATGATGGATCAAAATATTAAAAACTTAATAAATGCATTAATATGTTACAAGCATTGGTCTACCTGTGTCTTATTTTATTGTGTGCTTCTGTTTGTCAATGAAATGCACAGACAGAACTGGAAAATATTTTGTACATGTTGGTCTCTTGGACATCATGGTTTCTTCTTTTTCTTCTTCTTCTTCCCAGCCACAGGTAAAGGGACAGTTCTCAGTGAAAACACTATCAAGTCTTCACGTTGCTCCACCTGACCCCAGTGCTCTGTTAAATCTACATATGCTGTGTCTTAAAGAATGGGGCAGTTCTGTTTTGGATAAGGATGGAGCTGATTTCTGGACCAGAAAAATAAAGAATAAAATATGAGAGAGTGTGCTGTTATGGAAATAAAAAAAAAATCAATGCTGGGCTGGTGTGATGGGTTACCTTTTGCTTTCCTATGGGTACTCCACCTTTCTCCCTTCCAGTCCAAAGACATGCCTTGTAGGCCGATTTGCCTTGCAAGCAGAACTAATGTCAGAGCTTCCATTGCAGAAAACGAATCAATCAGATTCAAGAATTCAGCAGCACTGCATTATAAATAGCAATAAGGCAAATACGAGGGTTTTTTTTTTCTTCCATTAAGATATGAAATGATTTGATTATCATAGATCTAGAAGCACTTTAATTCAGCCCCGTGTTTGTTCAGTCTGCATTAGATTGCTTCACTGTACATCCTTAATATAATATCATAAACACAAGGGAAGAGCATATGCTGTTTAACTCAGTTATGTGTGTTTTAAGGGAGGTGGGAAACCATTTAAAACAACATATATGTTGGGATTATCTACACAGTAAACTGAAATTGACCTGGACCCACCCACACACACACACACACACACACACACACACACACACACGAAGCTTAACTCATTTTGCTGATGGAGTGAATTGAGGCTAGCTGGAAACGAGGCTGAGAGATGATCATCCATTACTCTGACTCTAACAGAAACACTTATCTCATATCTCATTTCTAACACCCGTCTCTGTTTTTGTCTCCCTCACTCACTCCTTTGTGTCCATCTCTCTTTGTGTCACACTTTGTCACATAAGCAATGTTGTTTTATTCTATTTGTATTCACTATGGATGGAGCAGATTTATTCTTGCTTTCCCTTTCCATCATCATCTTTGTTCCCCCTTCTCTGTCTCTCTCCAGCTCAGCTTCTCTTGTCTTCTTCTGTCTTTCTCTCACTGTGGATGGTGTGAACTCAGGAGGCATCTACACACTATCAAATGAATTAAATATCACAAGCAGCATTCTGAGAGCTTGCCAAATTCAGAGCAGCCAGGCGTGTGTGTGTGTGTGTGTGTGTGTGTGTGCGTGTGTGCGTGTGTGTGTGCGTGTTTGTGTGTGTGTGTGTGTACAAATCTTTGTGTGCTTTAGGTAAGCTAAATCATCTCATTCAGCATAGATAGGTCAGGCATCTGATTTCTCTTCTGTGAAATTCACACAGGTACAGAAAGTATTTTACACCTAACATTAGATTGGTACGTTTTACGCATGATCTTTGGTATAAGTCTTAATCTTTCTTTTCCATTCAAATAAATGTTTTTATTCCCTCTGTTTTTAGAACGGTTCCCTCTTCTCTCTCTCTGTGTTGCGTTTAAAAATGAGTCCCCTGATCGTCCCCTGATATCCACACATGGTCCATATCAGGAGAATATTCAGACTTCCATCCCATAATAACTTCTGTTTCAAGAATGTTCAACATCCTAAGCCACGTGGACACACACACACACACACACACACACACACACACACACACACACACTAGGAGGAACTCTGCTTAAAAGCTTAGTTAGTGGTGCTCACCTTTACATTTACCTTTACACACACGCTTGCACACACACACACACACACACACATTATTACTCCACTCAAATGTTTCGCATTACACTGTTGGTGTTTCACAATATAAGTGATCATGCACACATGTTCAGTTGTGTGTGTGACTTGTGCTGATGACTTGGCGATACCTGGTGGTCACCTCTGCCCAGTTAACCAGCTCAGAATGGGAATCCATGCACTTTCAGCAGCCTCCAGGCACCACTAAGTTCGATAGAGTGCTGTGAGCACGCTCATTAAAGCCTGCATGGCCACTAAAAACCTTCCTCCTCCTCCCCCCAACTCTCTCTCTCTCAAATCCTTTAACCTCTCTAACCAATAATGAGGAGCTCATGCTGGCACTGTGTGTCATTAGCTCGAGCACCACACACACAGACACACACACACACACACACACACATGGCTTCTTCTCACCATTGCGTCTGCTAACTGTATCCGGTTGTATAGCCTCCCTGAGGTGGGCAATGAAGCTTGTTTAGTTGTGAGACCATGTGGTAGAGCTGGAACTGCACATGGGAACTTGGTCCACCATTTTGGAGCACAACAAAGTGCTCCATAGTTCCATTTCTTTGTCAAATCAATGAACGATAAAATATTGTGATTGTAGCTTTTAACAAATATTTTGCATTCGTCTTTTGTATCAGTTCTGCCAGCAGGAAGAAATTCCCTGTTACAAACACTTTCTGGGAAAACTACAGTATACTACTACAGCTATCCAGATAACCATCGGCCAGCCAGGTGTCAATGTGGACCATTTCCTTCTATCATTTTACTACACACGTACATTTGTAGGGAAAATAGTTTGTCCTACTTCCTGGTGCATAGCTCGCTCTATTATAGATCACTTTTCATTCAGTCTTTGTTGATGGTGTATAAAGTCATGATTTAGATGCAATTTTCAATCTTTTTGGCGCTACACCTCAGCCTGTTCCTCTTTTCTCTTCGTATAGCACAGCAATTTGCCTAGGATTTCCTTTATTTTATTACTTTTTTATTTTATTTTATTTTATTGAAACACGACACTGACTATGTTTACATGGACAGCAGTAATGTAATTATTGACCTGACTCTGATTAAGATAATAATGTGATTAAGGTGTTTACATGAGTCGCTTTTAGAATACTCCTGTCATGTTCCCGTTTTACATGTTATAGATCATAATTAGATTAAGAGCCCGCGTCATTACGTCACCGCGCCACGCCGTCCGACATCCCTCCAGAATTTCATGTATCAACATACAGTTCGCCTTTGTTATGGTACCGTACACGTGTATTTGTTTTATTTTTTTTACGTACGCTTTAAGTGCAGTTAATTATTTGTCATGCTGTATGTGCTAATAGACGACTGCTTGAAGCCGTGGGCTGCGTCTCAAACCGTGTACTTACTGTCTATATAGTAGCCGAGATACAGTGCCTTGCGAAAGTATTCGGCCCTCTTGAACTGTTCGACCTTTTGCCACGTTTCAGGCCTCAAACATAAAGATATAAAACTGTAATTTTTCACAATCATGAAGTGGAACGAAATTTATTGGATATTTCAAATTTTTTCAACAAATAAAAAACTGAAAAATTGGGCGTGCAAAATTATTCAGCCCCTTTACTTTCAGTGCAGCAACTGTGTGTA